>JAABOM020047823.1:0-15957 GCA_011800125.2 Solanum clarkiae | reverse complement strand
AGTTGAGAACAAGAGTTGAGTTTTGAAAATTCTATCATCCAATTACTGAATCCCTACATTTATCATGAGGTCTTATGATGTTTATATGAGATAATTGTTGTATTATATGATGACTGATATGAGATTTACATATGTATTTTTATACTTGATATTATGCACCCTATATTGGATGTAAGGCTTACTAAAGTATGGAACTATGTTCACACACCCTTTCACCTATTTGAGTCAAAGTGAGAACAAGAGTTGAGTTTTGAAAATTCTATCATCCAATTACTAAACCCCTACATTTATCATGAGGTCTTATGATATTTATATGAGATAATTTTTGTATCACATGATGACTGATATGAGATTAACATATGTATTTTTATACTTTATGGACCCTAAATTGGATGATTTTTATAAAATCTATACATGGATTAGGTTGAGGTTCTAGTTTTGATTGCATGGGTCAAGTATATTGAGTATAATTGAGAGTGAGAAGCACATTGTACTATAATTGCATGTTTATGGTTACATTTTGCTTACATTACATGATGATTCTTAGTGAATAAGTTTGAATAACCATTTGAGTTTGAATTGAGTCTGATTGTCGTCATTGATTGACTGAGTTGACGAGAAACTAAGATGAGTTGAGATGAGATAACCTAATGAGGTTAAGATTTGAGTTGATTGACCGAGCATTGAGGATTGAGTTGATCGATGAGTTGAGCATGTTTTAGCCTTGGGAGGAGCATCGAGCACTAGGATGGGAGCAAGTAAATGACTATTCTAACCCCCAAAACTATGTTGCCAGCGTAGGATAGTCATGCAACACATTCTGGTGACTTATGTAATAAAATATAGACATTTATTGTGGATCTACAAAAGAGTTGATCATCCTTTACCTTGGCAAGTTTAGGATAAGTGTGGCAATGGCATCACCTTCATTATGCATCACTAAACTAAAGGTGAAGAGATTGGATGTCAGTTAAGAGAAACTCCTAAGCAAACACTGATTGAGCATGTTATTAAGTCTATTTTAAAAGAATGATTTACTTCAATCTTGCATGTCTATTGAGTTGAGCATGAGTTTTTTGAGTCGAGATGAGTGAGTTGAGATTTACTTTCTTGAGCTATTTTACACACCAGTATATTCCATATACTGACGTTCATTTGGATCTGCATCATTTCATGATACAAATACAGGTGATAGAGGACTTCATCCGTGTATCATTGAGGTCTAGATCATTCCATTCCCAAAGTTGGTGAGCCATCATTGCATTTTAGAGGAGCTTCTTTTTCTTTTGTTTCTTTCATTAAGTATTTTATTTCTTTGATTAGGGTATCCATGGCCGGTCATGGTACCATTCAGATTGTCGAGTAGAGACTTCATAGACCTAGAACAGAGGATTATTTAGTACTTACATTTCCAAACTTGTTCATTAGAAACTATTTAGTAAGAGGATTATTGAGTACTTCTCCCGCTATTGAGTTGATGTGACGATGAGGCCAGGTGATTTTCTTAGGGGAATCGGCAATGATTCTTCAAGTACTGGCCATGTCAAGGGTACCCTCCCAGGGTGGGTCTAACTTGGTATCAGAGCACAGAGTTCAAGTGTCCTAGGGAGTCTATGAAGTCGTATCTAGTAGAGTCTTGTTTATGGGTATGTTGTGTACCACACTTTACAAGCAGGATGCTATAGGACATTAGGAATTGTTACACTTTCTTTATTCGAATTTCGTGTGATAGAATTAAAATTCTACAAAGTTCAAACTTGAGGATTTGGATACAGCAATATTCAGCGGTCTTGGTTGCACCTAAGCGATCCGTCGAATTCATTGATGACATCACTTTTGACTACATTTTTGACACTTTTACTCCTTTTCTTTGTGTTGTTAAGTATTATCCATATATGCACTTTAATCCTAATTCCTGGCATAAATACACAAAGGTTATATATCAGGTAAAATAGCATATTGAGGATAATATTTATTCACTTTTTAAGCTCCAAATAAATCCAAGATATAGACTCATCAACACTCCTAACTTGCATTTATTCTTGCCCTTAAGCAAATTCAATACAAAACATTCCACAGCTCAATTACAGCAAATAGGGCCACAAGGAGCAGCACATACAATCCCCCTTTTTCATCAATCGTCTGAGCTTACACAAACCATTTATGCAATTTTGAAGCCTCAAGAGGTGACTAAAGAGTTCTCAAGACATAACTATTCTCACAATTGATCATATGACTGCTAATCACTTCCCAAAAACATCACCATTTGCCTTTACAACAAAGAAGCTCAAATACACACAAGATTAAGACATTAATTCAAAGAATTTATTTAATACTCACTCACAAATGAGAAATGACATGTAAGCTTCAACCCATAAGCTTTCCCTTATTCTCAGTTGGAGTTCACTCGATTTCATCCGGATCGGGATCCCAAAGGTCTTTATAACTTTTGAAATGTAGGCTCAAGGACATGTAGGAAAGCATATAGGTAATAGTGGCTCATCCTGCCTTGAACTCTACACATACTCATTTCACTCATGATTCCTTGATCCATAATGTTTTTCTTTTCCAATTGACATCTTTTTGCTTTTGACTCTTAATCCTAGGTGTCCCCATTACAACCATGCTTCAACAAGTTTTGAAGGGTCCTCTTTTTCAAAAAAAAAATATTTTTTCTTTCTTCATTCCTCAATCATTTTTACGCTTTTTCTTTCCTCGACTTCTAAAATGGGAGGCACCCCTCCTCTACCAGCACCGTCACCTTTAGCCTTTGATCACTACTTTTGCTCTCTTAATCTCAAGGACGGGATGGTGGGAAATAAGAAAAAACTATCTTTCAAAATAAAGGTCAAGGCTACATGGTTGCTAAATGAAACGACCCCAAAAATTGCCTAAAAACGTACCTCGGAAGTGCCCAAAATCTTGTTTTCTATATATCTAAAAATTCATTTGTTATTTAAAAAATTCAACTTCATATTCTTGTTCAAGGGGTCCAAATTAGGGTGATAAGGGTCTAACCTCGAATTTAAAGCAAGGAAATCAAATTATGAAATTTGCACTATCAATTTCTAGTGAGCCTCTGCGTCCTCTCCGCAACGCGGAGAAGTGTATTTCATTCACTGTCTTCTTTACTCCATCCAAATTTTTCTAAGTGTTGGACCTAAGTTTTTCCAAATGTGTTTTTACCTATACCTAGCCTTATTTCACCCCCATGTCACCCAAAACATTCCTCAATATTCACTAAGTCACTTAGCCAAATATTTGCTCCAATGTTCAAGTCCTAAACTCTAGATCAATCTTAAAGATTTCATCAAGGATCTCATCCAAGCTTGAAGTCTCCTTTTCCAATCTTCTTCAAGGGTTCTTCAAAGTTAAGGTATGTGTTGTTGAACCATTAGGTCCTTCCACCCATGGTGCCTAAACCCTCTTTTTACTAATATTGCATGATTTACTATTGATTTTTACATATGGGTCTTGTATATTGAGAAATTTACTGCACAGTGATTTTAGTTCATGAAAGTATGGTTGTTTTAGCATATTGTGAGCTCTAAATATTGGATCTAATGTTGAAATTGATGAGGGGGTTTTATATAAATCTCTTCGAGGTGTTGTAAGGTGTTGGTTCATGGTTTCACTATAGATTTTCTTGCATAATTTTATCTCCAAATTGCATAGTCTTTTACCCCCATTACACACCCTCAAGGTGTTTAATAAAATGCCTGGTTATGATTTCTTGAGGAATTGAAGGTCCAAAGCATGAGATATAGTATGATTGATGTTATGATGATAAAATGAGCTTATGTACATAATATATATGTTCTGTAGAATGTGTTTCATTAGACCATGCCCGATCCGGGGGGTATAAGAGCCCAGATAACCATGTGAAGAGTAGATACCTTGCCAGTAGGGTATCCAATGTGAATGGCATCAACCATGTGAGGGGTATGTACCTTGCCACCAAGGTGTCTAGGTGTGAATGGCATTTACCATGTGAGGTGTATGTACTTTTCCACTAGGGTGTCCAGGTGTGAATGGCATCAACCATGTGAGAGGTGTTGTACCTTGCCACCAAGGTATATAGTTGTGAATGGCATCTCCCAACCAAAGTTGGGATTCTATCTCGATCTCTTCTACGCATATGATAACTTATATGAGCATGAATTACTTAAAGCATGTTTTACTTATGCATTGATCATACATATCATATTGTTATACTATGCCTATTGTCTAATGTATGCATTTTGGGTATGATATCTATCTATTGTTGCATTGCACCCCACATACTTAGTACATCCAAACATACTAAATACTCTTGCCTACATGATATCACCATGTAGGAATAGGTGCTCAAGTTGATCATCCTACCCCTCCACATGGCTAGTTAGTGTTATTCCAAGGTTATTGGTGAGTCCTCTTTTTCGGGGACCTTAGTCTGTGATTGTTACTATCGATGTATAGACACACTTTCTTATGTTCTATTTTGACTATGAAGGTGAGCCCAATTACTTTGTATTGTGCCCCGCTCTATTTATGTATCTAGATGTGTTTGTTGGACAAGTTGTGTAATTATGATATGAGCTATGACTCCTTGTCTTTGATGTTGATGTTTTGGCAAGCTATCCCTTATCCCCTTTGCCTCTTGTGCTTGTTTTATGCCTTTTACATAGTCCACTACCAATAATGTGTAATGATAAGTTGAGATGATTTATTGGGGTTCCTTCGTGTTCCCCATTTGTTGTGTCACGTCTAGGCCCTAGGCTTGGGTCATGACAAACCTAGTATCAAAGCACTAGGTTGACAAATCCTTAGAGTCCAACACATTGCATTTATTAGAGTCCTATTCTTGGTTATGAAGCGCGCCATGACTATGAGTAGGAAGTTATGAGGCATTTTAGGAAATGTTAACCTTATTCGTGTTCTATGTCGTGCTATAGAGTTGTAGTGAGTTTTTACCCCTTAATAATTGTTCTTTGCTAAGCTGGATCATACTAAACACAAAAGGAAGACATGCGAAAACATCCCAGGAGCAACCCAACAATGGTGAGCTCCGGGATTCCCTTACTATACTTGCTCAAGTGGTGGCCAACCAAGTCTAACCAAAAGGCCCAAGCCCCTCATGCTACTACCTCAAGAGCTAGGGTAAGAGACTTCATGAGGATGAAATTCTCTGGTTTTCATGTCAAAGGTGGATGAAGATCCACAAGAGTTCATTGATAAGGTCTACAAGATCTTGAATATCATAGGTGTTGAGCCGAATGCAAAGGCAGAGTTGGCGGCATACCAACTCAAATGGGTAGCCCAAATTTGGTATGAGCAATGGAAGAGTGAGAAGGGGGGTGGTAACGTGGTGCTTCGGGAGGAGTTCAAATTGGCCTTCCTTAATCGATTTTTCCCTATTGAGTTAGGGAGGTAAAATTAGTAGAGTTTCTGAACTTGAAGCAAGGTGCTATGAGTGTGAGGGAGTATGCCCTCAAATTTAATAAACTTTCAAAGTATTCTCCTCACTTGGTGGCCGATCTTAGGTCAAGGATGAATAAGTTTGTTATGGGGGTTTTCGACTTGGTAAGTGAAGAATGTCAATCCACTTTGCTAATAAGTGATATGGACTTGACTCGGTTGATGAATTATGTTGAGCAAATGGAGGAAGAAAATTTAAGAAATAGGAAGTGTCATGAGGCCAAGAGGCCATTTTGAAGGTAGGTTTCAAAAGGGTGCTAGACACAATTAAGGCCAAGGGCCTCCTCATGCTACTAATAGGAGGTTTTCCAATTACTTCCCTAGGCCTCGAGGTGTGGGTGGAATGGCTCCTAATGATGTGTGTCCTAGATGTGGAAAGAATCACAACGGCCTATGTTTGAGGGGTTCCAATGCATGTTTTGAATGTGGGGAGCTTGGTCACAAAAGGATGGATTGTTCAAGAAATCGTGGCTACGCCCGAGGTCCAAATGCAGTTCCATTGGGTAGAGATGGTCCTCAAGGTGGTGCCCCAAGGCACAACCATTTTTATGCTCTACATGGGAGGCAAGGGGTTGGTGAGGTCCCCGATGTTATTACCAGTATGTTGAAAATATTTGATCTTGATGTATATGCTTTGATTGATCCGGGTGCCACCTTTTCCTTTGTTGCTAAAAAGTTTCACGTTGAGTCGGAGTTGTTGTATGAGTCATATGAGGTGTTACTCCTACTGGTGTATCTATTGTTGCTAGGATTTTGTATGGAAATTATCCGGTTTGCATCTTGCAAAAAAACTTACCTTGTGATCTTGTTGAATTAGATATGGTTGATTTTGATGTTATTCTTGGGGTGGATTGGTTGCATGCATATTATGCTTCTATTGATTGTAGAACCCATAGGGTCAATTTTCAATTTCCAAATGAACCCGTCCTTGAGTAGGAAAGTCATGATGTGATAGTGAGGGATAGGTTCATCTCATGCATTAAAGCCCATAGGTTGATCTCCAAAGGGTGTTTATATCATCTTGTGAGAGTTCAAGATGTGGAGCCCAAGGCCCCTTCCGTCGAGTTGGTTCCGGTTGTAAGTGAGTTTCTTGATGTCTTCCCAAATGATCATCACGGTGTCCCTCCCGAAAGGGAGATAGATTTTGGCATAGATATCCTTCCCGACGCTTAACCTATTTCCATTCCCCCTTACTATATGGCTCCGGCAGAGTTGAAGGAGTTAAAGGAACAATTGAAAGATTTGTTGGAAAAGGGAATTTATCATACTAGTCAATCACCTTGGGGTTCTCCAGTGTTGTTTGTAAAAAAGAAGGATGGGTCACTTCAAATGTGCATTGACTATCGACAACTCAATAAGGTCACTATAAAGAATAGATACCTCTTCCAAGAATTGATGGCTTGTTTGACAAATTGCAAAGGTATAGCTTTTTCTCTAAGATTGATCTTCAGTCCGGTTACCAGAAAGTGAGGGTAAAGGTGTGTGATATTGCCAAGATGGCCTTCTGGACTAGATATAGGAACTATGAATTTATGGTGATGTCCTTTAGATTGACTAATGCACCAACCATCTTCATGGACCTAATGAATGGGGTCTTCAAGCCCTACCTTGATTCTTTTGTTGTGGTGTTCATTGATGATATTTTGATTTATTCGTATAGTAGGGAGGGGCATATGGGCCATTTGAGGGTTGTATTGCAAAGTTTGAGGGAGGAGAGATTGTATGCTAAATATGACAAGTGTGAGTTTTAGTTGAAGGAGGTTGCATTCTTGGGTCATGTGGTGTCAGGGAATGGTATAAAGGTGGATCCTAAGAAGACTGATGTGATTAGGAATTAGCCTAGACCATTGACCCCGTCAGATATTGGGAGTTTCTTGGGCCTTGCAGGTTACTATAGAAGGTTTGTGGATGGGTTCTCCTACATTGCTTCCCTTATGAAAGGATTGACTCAAAAGAAGATTAAGTTTGAGTGGACCGATGAATGTGAGAAGAGCTTCTAAATATTGAAAGATAGACTTGTGTCCGCTCCTATATTATCACTACTGGATGGGCTTGAGGGTTTTATTGTGTATTATGATGCATCTAGAATTGGTTTAGCTTGTGTGCTAATAAAAAATGGTAAGGTCATAGCCTATGCTTCTAGGCAACTCAAAGTGCACGAAAAAACTACCCTACCCATGATCTTGAATTGGCCGCCATAGTGTTTGCATTAAAGATTTGGTGTCATTATTTGTATGGGGTACATGTTGATGTCTTTACCAATCATAAGATCTTTCAATTTGTCTTCACAATAAATATCTTAACTTGAGACAAAGAAGGTGGCTAGAACTCCTTAAAGACTATGACATGAGTGTGCATTACCATCCGATAAGGCAAATGTTATGGCGGATGCTTTGAGACTAGTGTCTATGGGTAGCCTAGCCCATGTGGATGGAGGTGATAGGGAGATGGCTAGGGAGGTGCATAGATTGGCTAGATTGGGGGTGAGGTTGGAAGATGTGGGAAATGGTGTTGTTCTTGTTGATGGTTCAAAATCTTCTTTGGTTGATGAGGTGATAGAAAAACAACATCTAGACTCTTCCTTGCTTGAATTGAAGGCCTTGGTAAAAGAAGTAAAATAGAGGTTTTCTACCAATAGAGAGATGAGGCCCTTAGATACAAAGGTAGATTGTGTATGCCATATGTCAATGGTTTGAGGGAGAGAATTCTTGATGAGGCCCATAACTCTTCTTACTCTATCCACATTGATTCCACCAAAATGTATAGAGATTTGAGGGATATGTATTGGTAGTGAGACATGAAAGCGACATGAATAAATTTATTTCTGGGTGCCATAGTTGTCAACAAGTCAACGCCGAACATCAATGGTCGGGTGGCCTAATCTAAGACATAGAGATTCCTACTTGGAAGTGGGAGGTGGTTAATATGGATTTTGTAGTTGGGTTGACCAAGACTAGGAAAGGTTTTGATTCCATATGGGTGGTAGTTGATAGGATGAAAAAATCAGCTCACTTCCTACCGGCTAAGACTACATATGGGGCTAAAGAGTATACAAAGTTGTATATCCATAAGCTAGTAAGGTTACATTGGGTTCCTTTATCCATCAAATCGTATCGGAATATACAATTCACTTCACATTTTTGGAGGCCTTTTCAAAGGGGTCTTGGTACCAAAGTTTACCTTAGTACGGCCTTTCACCCTCAAATGGATGGTCAAGCCGAAAGGACAATTACACTTGAGGATATGCTTAGGTCTTGTGTCTTGGAGCTTAAAGGTAGTTAGGATGACCATCTTTCATTGATAGAGTTTGCCTACAACAATAGCTATCACTCTAGCATCAGTATAGCTCCTTTTGAGGCTCTTTGTGAGAGATGATGTAGATCACCTGTGGGTTGGTTTGAGGTTTGATAGGTGGCTATGACAGTACCGGATCTGGTTATGGGGGCTCTTGAGAAGTTTAAGATGATTAGGGAAAGATTGAGAATAGCCCAAAGTCATCAAAAATCCTATGCCGATGTAAGAAGAAAAGACCTAGAATTCCAAGTGGGTGATTGAGTTTATTTAAAGGTTTCTCCAATAAAAGGTGTGGTCCATTTTGGTAAAAAGGAAAAAATTGAGTCCAAGGTGTGTTGGCTCTTATGAGGTTATAAATAGGGTTGGCAAGGTAGTTTATGAGATGAAGTTGCCTAGTGAAATGAATTTGGTTCATCCGGTGTTCCATGTCTCTATGTTCAGAAAATGTGTCGGTGACTCTAATGTCATTGTGCCTCTTGATGTTGTGAGAGTTGTTGAGGATAACTTAACATATGAAGAGGTTCCAGTTCAGATCTTGGATAGGCAAGTAAAGAGATTGAGGAACAAGGAGGTGGCATCCGTTAAGGACCTTCAGAGGAACCAACAAGCCGAAACTGCTACTTGGGAGGCCGAGGCAGATATGCAAAAGTGGTATCCTTATCTCTTCCACTCCACTCAAGCCTAAGGTACTAATCCTAAGCCCCCTATGTGATATCAAGTCTTATATGTCAGCCCCTATATCTTTCATGTGCATTTATGTTTAAGTTGGCAAATTATGATGATTTTATACCTGTATTGAGATTTTTAAAGTGATGTTTAAATGTAATGTTGCATCCATGTTGTGGGCTGATTTGTTCATTATTATTCTTGTCTTGTACATCTCCTCTACATTCGGGGCAAATGTTTCCAAGGGGGAGATATTGAAATGATTTCAAAAAGTGCCTAAAACGTGCCTTGGAAGTGCCCGGAATCTTGTTTTCCATATATCTAAAAATTTGTTTGTTATTTCAAAAATTCAACTACATATTCTTGTTCAGGGGATCTAAATTAGAGTGACAAAGGTCTAACCTTGAATTTAAAGCAAAGGAATCGAATTATGAAATTTGCACTTTCTGCAATTTCCAGTGAGCCTCTGTGTCCTCTCCACAACGCGGAGAGGTGTATTTCATATACTGTCTTCTTTAGTCCGTCCTGATTTTTCTAAGTGTTGGACCTAAGTTTTTCCAAATGTATTTTCACCTATACCTAGCCTTATTTCACCCCTATATAACCCAAAACATTCCCCAATACTCACAAAGACACTTAGCCAAATATTTGCTCCTAATTCAAGTCCCAAAGACAAGACTAATCTTAATGATTTCATCAAGGATCTCATTCAAGCTTGAAGTCTCCATTTCCAATCTTCTTCAAGGGTTCTCCAAAGTCAAGGTATGTGGTCTTGAACCATTGGGTCCTTTCACCTATGGTTCCTAAACCCTCTTTTTACTAATATTGCATAATTTAAAGTTGATATTTACATGTGTGTCTTGTATATTGAGAAATTTACTGCACAGTGATTTTAGTTCATGAAACTATGGTTGTTTTAGTATGTTTTGAGCTCTAAATCTTGGATCTAATGTTGGATTTAATGAGGAGTTTTGATGTGAATGTCTTGGGTGTGTTGCAAGATGTTGATTGATGGTTTTACTACAGATTTTCTTGCATGATTTCATCTCCGAATTGCGTGGTCTTTTACCCCTATTACACACCCCCAAGGTGTTTGATAAAATGTCCGGTTATAATTTCTTGAGGAATTGAAGGTCCAAAGCATGAGATATGATATGACTGACATTATGATGATGAAATAAACTTATTAACATGATATATATGTTCTGTATAATGTGCTGCATTAGACCATACCCAAGCCGGGGGGTATAAGAGCCCGTATAACCATATGAGGGGTATGTACCTTGTCACCAGGGTGTCCAGGTGTGAATGGCATCAACCATGTGAGGGGTATATACCTTGCCACTTGGGTGTCTTGGTGTGAATAGCATTAACCACGTAAGGGGTGTTGTACCTTGCCATCAGGGTGTCTAGGTGTGAATGGCATCTCCCAACCATAGTTAGGATTCTAGCTCGGTTTCTTCTACACATATGATAACTTATATGAGCATGAGTTACTTAAAATATGTTTTACTTATGCATTGATCATACATGCCATATTGTTATACTATGCCTATTGTCTAATGTATGCATTTTGGGTATGATGTCTATCTATTGTTGCATTACACCTAACATACTTAGTACATTCAAACGTACTAACACATGCTCTTGCCTATATAATATTACCATGTAGGAATCAGTGCTCAAGTTGATCATCCTCCCCCCTCCACATGGCTAGTCGATGCTATTCCAAGCTTATTGGTGAGTCCTCTATTTCAGGGACCTTAGTCTATATTTCAGGAAACTAATCCTAGAATTGATCTTGTCATAATTTTTGGAGTTGTCGGGGGTAATTTATTGTATTTTGAGTTTTAAACCAGTTTATTTCACTTGCATCAGTAGTTGTGTCAAGGAGACCTCAGAATTGAATTTTGATTATTTTGTTGAGTCCAATCGTTGTTTCTGGTATAGATATACACTTGATTTGTCTAACTCTGATTTCGAATGAGTTTTGAGGGTTCATTTCGAGTTTGGATTTTGGTTGAGTATTGCTGGTACAAAGAGTTCTAGTGTAACTATATCTATACTCCGTGTTTGTGCTAGTGCATCCACATTTGTGAAAGCTTATCCTATTCATACTCCGCGTTCACGACAAGTACCTTGCATTCATGGAGGTCAGTCTGTGAACTATTCCACATTTATGGACCCTATTCTGTATTCGCGGAGCACTGCTTGGCATTCCCCTCTGTGTTTGGTGGACCCTACCCTCATTCATAGAGTGTATTTTACCTGATCAGTTCTTGAATTCGAGGAGACACCATTTTTACTCATTTTTACAAACTTCAATCTTTTGGTGGAGATTTTGGGCGAGGCTTTTTGGATATTTCTTTTGGGTAAGTGTTTCTAACTCATTCTGATTAATTTTCATGACTTTTATCTTAATTTTGTCTTGAGTTTCATGATTTTAAATGTCCAGAATTGGGGATTTTCAGTCTATGAATTGAAAACATTAAAAAAGGATTTCTCATTTGATTTGAACTTGGATTTTGTGAGATTTTCTCCCATGGACTCCATTTTTTGTGTAGAATCTGGCTTTCAATTTTCAGATTTATGAACCTCAAAATTTAGTCCTAATTTTGATCATTTTTCCACTAAGCCTAATTCGCACCAATATGGGTATGAAAATTCATCTCTTAATGTGTAGTATCTATTAATGATAACAATAGATTTATTTGGTGATCATTTGGAGACTTGAGTTGATTGAAAGCTTGTCCGGGTGTAGTTTCAGCATCGAGATAGGCTTGACTAAATTTTTTGGTTCGAGATTATAGTAATTGGATATGTTCACATGATAATTGTAAGATCTAGATTGATTCATGAGAAATCATATTTTTATGATAGAATTGTGATGGGAACGTGATGCCAGTTATGCGAAAATTTGAGTAATTTGTGATTCTATTGATAAACTGAGATAAAATCTTGAGAATTGAGATATATTGGATATTAATGTGATAATATGAGACTTGTGATAGTATTTGAGAGAGTTATGTGGTAAAGTGATGATGACTGTGATTTTGTTCAGATATATGAGCATGTTATAGGATTTTAAGAGTCAGGTTTCCTTGACATTCTGACTATTGACGAGATGATGATGATATGACTTGTGGACTGCCTTGTGGTACTAGTTGATACAGTTGACATAGCCTTGTGATGTTATGCCTAATTTTTATAGCATTATCATGCCATATTGCATATATGTACTCGTATTATAGCATTGATATGTATACATCTCATATTGCGTCTGTACTACTGAGACACTGAGATATTTGAGAAAGTCATATTACTTGAGATCTATTTGCTGGTCCCAGAGTACCAAAACATATTACTACTGATATACATATTGATATCGTGATATGGCATGCATTGCATCTACATTGCATTGGCCCTGAGGCAGATGTATTACCTGATATCTCCCTGTCGGCGCCAGATTCTGCCGAGGTATCGACGGTTCCGCAATTTGTCGTGATACTAGAGACCTCTTAATTGACGCCAAAGTCCTTCAAGGTGTCATCGACACTAGCAACCATTGTGACACTTAAGAGATTTTATATATGATCTAACAAGACCCATATGGGTTCTACCTAATAGCTTCAGCTTGCTAGATATATGGACCCACACCAAGGTCTGCCGTACTTCCACTTTCTTTATTACATTCATACACGACATATGCATTACATCATTGACTGTCATTGTTATTTTATTCTATTCTTATATATGTTTATATTGTACACTAATCTTTTTCTTGCAGGCGATAGCATTCTTTGTTATCGCATACTTATTCGATTTTGCTTACCTTATCGGCTGTACATTATTGTATTTTTCCCTACTTTTTTTCTCCCTGCAGATCGAGCACAGAACGCATACAGGGTAGTTGATCTCATTCTAGCAGAGTATTCTCAATCTATTCCAAGCCTTAGTGGTGATGCTCAGACCTTGAGTCGTCATGGATCTTTGAGATCTCCTTTTTTTTGTTTTCTATTTCAAACATTGTACTAGACATTATCATAGAGCTTGTGTTTTCATTTGAGACAATTTTATTTTACTCATTCGTACTATCTTATATGATCCTGTACTCATGGCTCCAGATTTTGGGATTTCATTATTATGTTGTGGTTTCTTTTGCTTTACTTTATTCTCTTTAGTTGTAATCTAATTTTGGGTGGTGAAAAGTTTTGGTATCAGAGCTCTAAATTCGTTAGGCTCGTGAGTCAAGAGTAGGTGTCTAGTAGAGTCTCGCAGATCAGTATATGGACATCTATACCCATCTTCGGGAGGCTACGAGGCACTTAATAGGAAAAATTTTCATATCTTGCCTGTATTCGTGCGTTTCTGCATATCATATGTTTTGGAAGTGTCTAATCTATTCCTTCTATGCAGATGTTGGTTACTAGATCCTACTGATTAGTGGGAGAGCCCGAGTGAGCTGATGTGTCTCCCACTCAAGGTTAAGGTAAGGTTCGTGATAGGGACAGTTTCCAAGGACTTGCTAGAGGGGTAGCTCCACCCAAGGGATAAACTAGATCGATGTCACGACCCAAAATGGGCATGACGGCACTCATCTTTTTCCACCAAGGTAAGTCAGCCTACAACCCAACTATAACATTAAAATGTGGAATTATAATCAAAATGAAAGTTCATCTTAATAAAAATCCCTCAAAACCTAGTTGTCACGTGCTCAAGATTCTAATATATTACAATAGATTCGTAAAGAAATGCAAGTATCAAATGATGTTGTCTCTAAAATAGAACAAAATCATAAAATAGGAGTAAGAAGTCAGCTGGGATGGCAACAGCTACCTCTCACAATCTCCACAGGAAGCCTCAGACAAGGAAAAGTAGAGAGTATCATGACAATCCACGCTCGCAACCTACAAAACTGTTGTAGCAAGGGGGTGCGTACCAAACACGCGGTACTCAGCAAGTGAACTAATAAACACAAGATTAAGTAGTATAGAATATCGGTACCCCCAACACTCCAACCAAGTCCCCACAACTACAACCTAATTCACAACCCTCACAATTACACCATCCGAAAATTCTATGATCAAAGCCTATGATAGTATGATCCTCGTTTATCCCACTTTCAAGTCGTAGAAAAAAATTCTACAATTTATCAAGTCCTTGCTAATTCATCAAGTGTCATTAAATCAATACCAAACTAATCCTCTAAGGACATAAACAAGTCAATGATATAATGTATAACAAATCTCAATAGCACTCCATATAACCATAACAAGCCATAGTAATATGGGATGAAAATGAATGTCGTAAGATGTTATGCAATGCAATGCAATGTCACGTAGAATGATGCATGTTTCTCCTAGTGATACACACCCGTTGTAACACAGTCCGGGACCCATAGGGGACTCCTAGTCCATGCATCTGTCACGGCGCGCGACCCGACCCAGCAAATCATAGTAACCATCATGGCGTGTGACCAGACCCAGCGAATCATAGTAACTGTCATGGCGTGTGACCCGACCCATCGAATCATAGTAACTGTCACGGCATGTGACCCGACCCAGCGAATCATAGTAACTGTCATGGCATGTGACCCGACCCAGCGAATCATTTTCCATCAGCTTTTTATTTCTTTTCTTGGGACATCCAACAATCACATAGTAAATGCACAATAATCATGTTCGTGGGAATAAAATATGCAAGATGCCCATACAAATTCATATATCTCAAAATTCAAGAATGGGTAGATCAATACCATTGCAACCTTAACAACATTCACACCTAAAATAAGTATCACTATTTCACATATAATAAACCTCAATCATCAATTCATAAGTCAACTATCAACATAGGATAACTACCGAATTCAAAATATTTCAATCAGAGCCTACATAAATTATTCTCAACACCTCACACAAGAAGTACAAGATTCTATAAACTTAACAAAGGTCAAGAAATCCACTTACCTTAATAATTGAACACTCACTGTGGGACTTGAGTCTTCCCTTTTCGAATAGAATCCGCAGCACCACGATCTAACCAATTAAGAATTCAAAATAAGATTTTCAAACCAAGGGCACTCAAATCTATCTATAGCCAAGTTCCTAGATTTCAAGACTAGGGTTAAGTCTTAATTCCTCCCAATAACATAACTTTAATAACATAAATATAACACATATAATATTTCATTGCCTATATTAATATATCAAAATTTGTTCTTGATGGGTTTATATGAAAATAATTTATGAATTCTGGAATAAACACGTGGAACAACACCTCCACTATCTTCAATTACCTAGAAAATTCTAACATCTACACCATTTTCTCATTTTTTTCAATGATTACTAAGCATTACATTATCATTTATATCATAGTCACTCCACTAATTAATAACAATTCTAATAACAAAATAAGCTTTCACTTTACTGCACTAAATGATCTTTTCATGTGTAATTCTAATTTGACTCCAACCCTCACCAATACCAACATATATGAATATAGTAGTTCACACAATCTAACCTGAAATATTAATTCGAGTGT
>JAABOM020047812.1:0-15959 GCA_011800125.2 Solanum clarkiae | reverse complement strand
TATTAATTTAACATCATAGGATTTAAAAGTTTATTTATCACGATTCAAAGTTGGAAATCATAATGACACTTCTCATTAATAGTCAAATTAATTCTTTATTACCCAATAAGTTTAACACAAATGAAAAACTAATAGCTCCACACCAAAGGAGTCTTAAATGAACTCTTTCATAAAAGTGCAAATATAAAATGTGAGAATAAGATTTTTTTTTTTAAAAAAATAATTATTATTTTATTAATATCAAAAACATTACAAATGGAATTGGATCAAAACTCAATTCATTGTCCGATAAAATAAATGGCTTGGCCACAAAATCAGACCAAACCCAAAACACATATGCTATATAAACGCGATCTAGACTATAGGATTTTCTATTTCCACCTCTTACTTTCTCTCGTACTTCGTCTCTTCTATTTCGCTGTTGTTTACGCCGTGAGTGAATACCACCTTTTTTTTGCGGGTTTACAATATCAAGGCGCCAAACATTGATGTAAAGGTGTAAAAAAGGTAAGAAGGAGTACTCTCTTCAATCTTTTTTATATATATAAATGATATTCTTTTTCCTATTTTACTCTTGATAATTAATGCGCTTTGACTATTAAAATATAGTATATTTAGTATTGTTAATTGAAAATATAACTAAAAAAGAGAATTAAATAAGGATAAAATAGTAAAATCGTTATTTTTCTTAATGCAAGTACAATAAGAAAAGATAACATATAAAAAAAATCGAATGAAGTATTAAAAAATATCAAAAATATTTTTTATCAGTATATAAAGGTTAATATTGTGTTCAACACAAAATTAGACTCATATATCAAAAAAGCACCAAATTAGCTTTTTAACATTTAAGCACACAATTTTATGAAATTTTCGACAATATATAACAAAAAAGAAATGATAGGAAAAGGGCACGTGGATATTTCATAATATAAAAGTATCCACAAAGTTTATTCACTTTTGGAGTAAACAGTGAGTAACTAGTAAATGCATGGAAAATCTCAAAAAGATTATTTTATCCCCTTTTATAGAAATTTAAAAATTAAATTTTACAGTTAAAAATATATTTAATAATAAATAGAAAATTAATTAATTTATCATTCACATGTAAATACTGTTCATCAAAGTGGCACGTATACATTTTATGTTTTCACTTGTTAAGCTTATTAATCAGCATGCATGGCGTATACATTAATTCTTCCACTATTTAAATTACAAGAGTCAAATTAATAAATTTTGAATTTGAACATATAGCTTTTAACTTTCTAAAATAATTTGTTTCATGATAAAAAATATTAGAATTCATTTTCGATAACAATTTAAAAAATATCTTGTATTATTTTTCAGGTGAAATGAATAACGGTGTATGTCGTTTTGTTTTTTTCTCTTATCAATATAAAAAAAATGATAATTTAGATCACATTATGTCGTTAATTAAGATTAAATTTTTTTTTCCACATTTGGGGAGATCTCAAGAAAATTAAACAGATTTCTCCGAGAGATTACCTTAATTATGGAGGTTCTTTGTGTTATTTGAAAGTACACAAAACTTCTTTATATTAAACATTTTCAAAGTGTTGTATTAATTGATAAATTTGAGCTTTAATTTTAATTTTTACTATCATTTTCTCTTTTCATGTTCTAACCCCTACAATTTAACTTGAAATGGACTAAAATGTTGTCGTAGCTCAATATTTTATTATGTTTTATATATTTTGTTTATTATATTATAATTTTATTAGTATTAAATAATTTTTTCTTTATTATGTCTAAATTTAGCATACCAAATAAAAATATATTTTTTGAAAATATTCGACAAATTTAATTTTTCATGGTCTTAAAGAAAATTACAGGTGATAAAATTAATTCATGAAAAGATAATCTGTCCAATTCATTCAAAAAGAATGAAAAGCACAAGAACAATTGTCTCGTATCAAATAGCTCAAGAGTAGATATTTTTTTAAATTGAAGCAATTACTAGTAGGAAGTGTATTTTGAGTTACATGATTAGTTAAGAGATATTTTTCGAATTAGTTGACTAATTGCAATTATATTCTCTACCTAAAAATATAATTAACCTTGTATAGGGCAACAATAGTTTGGTCACATGGACGAGTCCATGAAATATAGAGAATAACTAGATACTACTCAATGAATAACTGGACAGAACAAATGACAAATCAGAAATCAATTTGTCAAAGTAGCGAAAGCACAAAATCATATCGGATATTAGTTGCAACGATCAAAATGTTACGCTGAATAAAAGAAATGTGACACCTGAAGAAAAGATTAACGAGTCATCACTAGTCGTTATAAAACTGACTTGAGAATAACATCGTGCATTATCACTTATTTCTCATGATCATTTAATCAGTCATTTATCATACATTATTTTATATAGTTCAAAAATATTTTAAACTCGTTTTCTAAAATAATAGTAAAGAAAAAGCATAAGAAAAAAATAAATTACTTTTTAACTTTTGACTGAACTACATCTTCCCACGCTAACATTATTGAGGAGTCATAGATGAGAAAATGACTTACCAAGAAAAATATCCTTTTTTGTGCACGAATTCTGGTCCAAAATTCAAAGGAAAAAAAAGATAAAAAAAGATAACTGAAAAAAAAAAGAAGAAGAAAAAAACTAATAGTAACAATAAAAGTGAAAATCATTTACGCCTCAAAACTTTACTTTAAAAATCAAACTGATCCCCTCTCAACTTTAAAAAATAATTATTATTTTTCATTATCATATGCTAAGTTTATTTATTCGTAACGACTTCGTATGAAATTTCGACTGTGTCATTGAATCCGGAACATAAAATTTGGTATGGTTACATAGTTTTTTTGCGTATATCAAATTCCGAACAAGTTTTGATTACCCTCGTCGAGATATTTGAAATTAGCTAAAATCTGGTACAGACTGATTTGGTCAGCACGATCGTGCCCCTAAATCCCTTGTCTTTTCTAATCCCCAAGTCTGTCCCAAAAAGAATTCTCAGCCACATAAATATCTAAGGATTGTTTTAGATCACGAGTTTTAAAAGTTTTCATGTTTTTTTCTTAAATACCATATCAAGTCAATAAGTGTCACATAAAATGAGACGGAAGTAGTAATATTTTTATATTATACATAAATATCTTGTTTTTAACCTTTCTATTAATAGATTTTATTTAAGTTCATTAGCTTTATAAGTTAAAAGTTTGTTGCAAATTTTAATGTTATTTTTTTATGATTCTAAATTTTAATATTACATACATTTATGTACAAATATATTATGTGCATGCATATTTTAGTACCACTTATCTCTTAGGCGTAATGCATTAATATGGTCATTAATTTTGGCCTCAATTGACATTTATTCTCTCCAACTTATGAATGAGCACAACGAAGCCTTCAAGCTTGTATAAAATTGAATAAACAGACACATGTCTGCTACATGTAGTATGATATATTTTCTACATGGCTAATTAATCAGTTCGAGTGTATCTCACACAAATTGTTATGTAGAATGTGTGTGTCTACTTGTTTAACTTTACAAAAATTTAAATATCTACTTATGTACACCCCAAGTTGAAGAGCGTAAATGACAGTTAAAACAAAGTTAAAGGTTACGTTTATGTAATTATGTATATATCTTATTCTCTAAATGTTTTTCTAAATTATAATTTAAAATTTTATAATATAAACACATAATCTTAAGAAATTATTATGAAATATTTTTATTAATTATTTTTTACTTGTTACACTCTGTAAAATTATCAAAATACCCCTAGATGAAAGAATGCTTGCATAATGCATCTTCCCAAACTTTTCGGTAAATCAAAGTTCGAAATCACGATTAGTACAAAAAATTATGTGAGAAAATGATCTCAGTTGAATTTTAAGTCAATCGGATCAAAAAATAAATTTTTAGGGCAAAATTGCAAAACCAGAAGGGTACGTGACAGGTCCGTATTGCGGACCTGCTCCGTATTAGTTTATTTTTTAGTTTTATTCATAAAATGCACTGCACAAGTGCAATTTACATAAAATACATATAAAGTTCAACAACTGCGATTTATGTGTTATATTTTTATAAAAAATAGTTTGTGAACGCGTTTTAAGTTAACCTTCAAAAATGAATTGAAATGGAACAAGTTTACGTCATAAACTTGCTCCATCATGGTACTTGAGGATCACTTTTAAAAACAAGGCCATTCTAGTCCTTTTTTCACCCATCTTAGACTAAAATCTCCATCGTTTTGAGGTCGTTTTCGATCCTATATCAGCTTATAAGCATAAATTTTCAATCATTTATGCTAATTCATCTTAAGAACTAGGCTTAAGAAGAAAAGGAAAAATTAGAGTTTCAAGAAGAGAATCTTGTGAGTTATTCCATGCTATTCCGAAATTCAAATCTTAGAGGTATGTAAAGCTACTCATAGTGTTGGATCGAGTTCATCCACACACCCACATGTTTATTCTTCATAATTGAGTTCGAGTAGAGTTCACGCTAATTCTTAAATTTTAAATGAGTTAATTCCTCTTCCATTGAGTTAGATATATTCATGCATTGAGATTATTGTTATTTTTATTTCTTAAATTATTGGAGTCGTCGTTCGTGAATACTTTTCCATGAACCCTAATGAAGTTGATGATCATGGCTTTTCGATTTATACATTGTTTGATGTTGAGATTGATGGATTTTCATGCATTAAATAAAAATATCATTTTAAAAATTAAGGTTTTGCATGTTGAGAATAAAGATGATGATTTTTCTATGCATTGACCAAAAAGAGTAATTTAAACTAACATTATATATGTAATTTATTGAGTTCAAAGGATTATATTTTGAGAAAAATATTTTGATAAGATGATACATGTTTTGATGAAACTGATCATTGTGTTTAAATGATATTTTGAGTAAATATTTGATGAGGATGTAAATAAATTCTCAAAATGTACTTATTGATGGAAAATGATGATGATGATGATGTTTAAGATGAGTTTAATGAGACTTAAAGAGAATGTTTTAGGAGTAGTATAATGAGCACTGAGTTGAGTAAGAGTATAATTATCTCAAATCTCATAACTACGTTGCTAGTGTAGGATAGTTGTGTTGTTAATTCAGATGACTCCTATCCCAAAAAGATGGACAATGATTTTGAATCCAAAAGAGGTTTGAGCATGCTACCTTGGAAAGTATTGAACGGGCGAGCAACAATGTCGCCTTCGTTGTGCATCATCAACTATAGTGGTGGGATGATTGTCAATTAGATAAACTCCATGATTATGCATAACTGATTTGACTGAGTTACATTTTAGAATTTCTTTTAGGAGCATTATTTTATTATACAAATCTTGCATCCTTTACTGAGTCGAGTTATGAATGGTTGAGTTGATTTGCACTTGAGCTGACTTGTTTCCTTAGTCATTTTATATACCATATATTCAATGTACTGACGTCCATCTGTGTCTGCATCGTTAATGATATAGATAAATGTATTAAAGATCATCAACAGGAACATCGTTGAGGATCTGTTGCAGTCAGTTAATTTGGTGAGCCCTCCCTGCTTACGGAGGATACACATTTATACTTTTATCTAGCTTGAGTTTATACTTTATTCTAGATGGTCATGACCTATCATGGTACCATTCTAGACAATTTAGATAGAGGTTTCATAGACTAGAGTTGAAATTGTTGATTTGATCATTGTCTGACTAGTTTCTTTCATATTAATCTTGACTTATTTTGAGCTAGATTGCTGATGTTTATTTATTGACTGAGTATTTCTTATTAGTTACTTCTTGAATTGCTGGAGTCATCCACTGTAGATTGAAATTAAATGAATGTGATGAGATCAAGTGGTTCGCTTGGGGACTAGCAATAGTCTCTAAGTGCCGGCCACACCAAGAGTACCCTCTCGGGGCATGACATTATTACTTGCATCAAAATGTGTATTTGGTTATTACGTTATCAATTTCATTAAAATTTATAACATCATTTTTTATTTTGTTTATTTAATTCGTTATAGAACGATATTAAATTATATACTCAATAATTATTTTTTATTTTTTGGATGAAATCAATATTCTTTTAATAAAAATTTTGTTATATAGATTGAAACATTAAAAAAAAATTTAAAAGAAATATAAAAGAAGAAAATAAAGAAATTGATAATGCAAGGGCAAAATAGACATTTTATAAAGTCAATAAAAAAAAAGGGGAGATTCATTATTTCTTCAAGTTGAGGAGGGAGTTTGATTTTTAAAGTAAAGTTTGGGGGTGTAAATTATTTTTACCAGTTATATATACATACATACACACATACATATATGTATGTATGTATGTATGTATCCCCGTTACTTTTTAAAAAAAAAATAAAAATAAGAAGTAAATCTTTCTAAAACTTATTTTCAGAAAGTAAATCTTTTTCCAAAAAATATTTTTTTAGAAAATGATTTCATATGCCAAGCCTTACAATAATTAAACAGAAAAGTGTAAGATTTTGGGGATCATGGATCGCACATGTATACCAATCCGATTCAAATCTTGATTTGACTTGAGTATGTGATTTATTTACAGTGATGCAGTTAACTGTTCAACCTTATCCTAAAGGATAAGGATGAACAGTTATTATCCTTTCAGTGACGATTGTAACCGCCCAACCACTTCCCTTATATGGGAAGGTGGTTGGCTCCAAGTGGGAGTTAATTTTTCTAGTGGGTTGAGATTCCCTGGGAGTTAGTTTCCTAGTGGGAGAGTGACTCCCAGTGGGAGAGAGAAAGAGAAAAACAAGGAAAAGAAATTGAAAGAAAGAGAAAAACTGCAGAAAGTAAGAACATTAGAATACGATCTTGAATTGATCTGACTTCTAAACGGTGAGATTAAACTCAAAAGAATCAGTGAAGGATTTTCTATCCTTGATCTATTTAAGTATACAAGGGCATTTGATTTGTGAATCAGCATCTGTATTCCTCGAGAAACGGATCAGATCTTGGGCAACGGTAACAAATCGTTGGTGGCTTGACAACTCCGGTGAAATCTTCTCAAAAGGTACGACCGTTGTTCTTGCCTCGCCTATTTTTTTCTTACAAATGGTATCATAGCCAGGTTGTTTGATGATTGATTTCATGATCATATGTCTTGTTTATAGTTATATATATGGATTATTGATGTTTAGTATGTTTTAGTACTTTTTTAAATAGACAGATTCGGTTTTAGTTCTTTTATATGCCTATTTATCATTATTTTGGGCCTGATTTTCATATAAACCCATTTTTCTTGTTCTGACGATTCTGAATTAGTGTTATGATAGCGATTCTGATTTAAAACGAGTGAGCTATGACCTTCTGAAGTTAGACAATTTTTTCACGGCGTTTTAAAAACCGATTATGTTTCTGTTTTACGAATTTTTTGAAAATTTCAGTTATGTTTTTTGGCCCATAAGTGTGTTTTTCATGATCTACTTGATTTGAGGTTTCCGTATATGTATTGCAATTGAAAAACGATTCTAAATCGAGTATGATATAATTTTTGAAAGACAATAATTTTTTTTGAGAATTTATTTTAAAAATATAATGTTGTTTGTTTGTGATTTTTGGGTTGTGCTTATTAACATTCTTGACTTGAATGTTATTTTTCATTATCTATTCATTTCGGGCTTTTTCGAAAAGGTATTTTTGATAGCCAAACGATTTTAAAACAAATAGATTCTGATTGTTTAAAGTGTTTGGATAATGATGTTGTCCAATCAAAGTTATATTCATATCTTAAAACCCCTTGCGATCTATATGCCTTCTATCAGAAATTTATGGTATGTGTTGTCACATTAAAGCGTGTTTCTGACTCTTAGTTCCTATTTCAGATATGGCTGAACAGGAACAAAATCAAGACACTCCAAGTGGGAGTTCTAGATGTCGAGTTAAAAGAAAAGGTGAAAGCCCACATCGTCAAAGAACAAGCATTCAAGGACGAGATATCATAAGAAGTGGTGTTCCTAGGATAACGCAAGACTTGTTAAGGGATGAAAGAACTATTCGAACGGAAAAAAAGAAGAAACTAAAAGAGTTCAAGTCTTTTAAGATGTCTCCAACAACTTCAGTTGCTAGCTTTATTCAGCTTTTTGAATTAAAGCGTATAGAACTAAAAGATTATGTAGATCTCTCAGATTGGGAATGTTTGGTTGCTTTAGTAGATTTCCTTTGTGATACATGGAAAGAGAGATTGGTTAAAGTATATCACGAGGTTTGGCCTAGCGAACCTTTTAGTGTGTATATACGTTATCTCAAATTTAAGTAGGGAGGACTTTATTATAAGTGACTTGTAAACTTATTTAGTTTGTTTATGCGAACATATGTTATATGTTGTTTCTCTCTTTGATATGAATATATGAGTATTATCATATTTTGAAATCTTTGTGGTTTTATGGTACATTGAAATATGATAATGATCTAAGACTTACTTATCTTTGTGAATAAGTCTTTATTAATATATATTGAGAAATTATTTTCTGATTTTAGTTAAACCTTTGAAGTGTAAATGATGATTGGATATTTTGAATACCCTTTCGATTTTACACCATATGTGAAATCATTATTAAATTTATTTGCTTGAATGTATATTTATACATGCTTGATTAATGAGTCTACTTGCATAAATGTCTCTTAGCTATAAATATGGTATAATAGAGTATTATTGTTGACTTAAATAAATGCAAGAAACTAGATGGTGACAATTACGACATCTGGAGTCATAAGATATGGTATGTTCTGGACGAGCAAAATGCGCTTGAAGGCATAAACCATGTACTTTGTAAGCTAGAAGAGGGTAACACTACTTAACACAGAAGAGATCTTGATGCTTACAAAGTCTGGAAAAGGGCAGATTCCATTGCACATGGAATAATTGTAAGTTTTGTGATTGATGAAATGATTCCTGAATGTGAGGAATTTCCTAATGCTCATGCAATTTAGACACGCTTGCTAGGAACGAAGTGGGCACTTTTGTGACTCGCCTGAGATAACTAACTATCAAGTTTGACACTTTGAAAAAGCGTCATGATCAAAGTATCAAGCAACACCATAGGGTAATGTCAAATATGATAGCACAATTTAAGAATGCTGGTCACGTTATGTCTGATGAGCAACAGGTTCAAACAGTGATTGGTCCTTTGCCAATAGTTGGAAATATTTGAAGGTTAACCTGACCTATAACGAAAGCAGATTTCTGATGTTGCGCGGCATGTTGAACTTGAAATCGAGCAGCTTGGTGCTACTAAAAATTACTTCTAATGCCATTGTGGCTGAATCAAGTGGTACGAAATCTTCAGCTTCAAGAGCAAGAAAGATTTGAAGAAGAAGGGGTAAGGTGATCGAGGAAGGACCCTCTGAAAAAAAACACAAACCATATTCCAAGAAAGGGAAAAGATTTTTTAAGAAAAGAGACAAAAGCAAGTTAAAGTGCTACAATTGCCAAGTTCTTGGGCATTTCGCTCGTGAGTGTACCGAGCCAAAAAAGGTAGCATTCCTAAATGCATCTTTAAATGTTGTATGTATTACAAGCACTAAGTTGAGTTCGAGAAGCGCTTATGGAGTTTCGTCGAGTTACATTTGGATCTAGATGGACTTATGTGGGGAACAATGCAAGATTGGAAGTCAAGGGAAGAGGCACTTGCAAAATAGACTTGTGTGGTGGCCTATTCTTGATGTTGCATGATGTTCTGTATGTTCCAAATATCCGACGAAACTTAGTATCTGTCTCAGTGCTTTTATATGATGGTTTCGATTTGATTTTTTAGTCACAATAATATTAAAATAACAGTAGTTGATGATCTGTGTGGTTTTGGAGTGCGTTATAATCATTTCATAATTTTAGATTGTAATCTTTCATCTTATGACATTATGATGAAATGACCGTTATGTAATGACATGTTATTCAAGTAATAATGATATTGATGTTGTTACATTGCATACAAGATTAGGTCACATAGAGCAAAAACGAATAAATAGGTTGGCAAAAGAAGGACATTTGGGTCCTCTATCTAAAATTGAATTGCTGACTTATGAAAATTGTCTTGCTGGAAAGATTATGCGAAAAACTATTTGAAAAGTTAAGAGAGCTGAGTTCCCACTTCAATTAATTTATTATGATATTTGTGGTCCGATGAATGTGAAGGCAGGGTCTGGTGCCACACATTTCATTGTATTTATTGATAATTTCACGCTCTTTGATTATGTCTACTTGATTTCTCATAGATCTTAAACATTAGAGTGCTTTAAGAGATATATGAATGAGGTTGAAAATCAATTGGACAAAAGGATTAAGGTTCTGAGAATCGAGCGAGGACGTGAATATCTGTCAAATCAATTTGAAGAGTTATATAATGAAAAGGACATAATTAGACGGTTGACCATTCATTATTAGATATGATAATGACAATAATGGCACAGGCAAATTTGCCTATCTCCTTTTGGGGAGATGCATTATTAACTGCGGCCTATATTTTGAATAAAGTACCTTCTAAATTAGTAACTTTCAATCCTTTTGAACTTTGGACTGGTCATAAAACAAACCTATATGATTTACGACTTTGGGATTGTGCTGCTTACATTAAAGATCGTCTGTGTGAGTTTGGTAAATTAAGTTCAAATGGAAAGAAATGCATCTTCATTACATACTCAGAACGCTCCAAAGGGTACGTGTTCATTGATGAGTTAGAAGATGGAAGTAAGATTGAAGTTAAATCATGAGATGTCATATTTTTGGAAAATGTGTTTCCAAAAAGGAATGAGATAATTGAAGGTGAGCCTCTGTACAAAATGTTGAATTCAGAAGACCAGAGAATGACCTCAGATGTGATCTATGAAGCAAATGATGATCGTAAATGATCAAGAGATGGTTTCTGGTCCAAGTGGGAGTTTTGAATCCCAAATTTCTGTAGAGGAATCTGAATTTCAACTGTGTAAAAGTACAAAAAAAGGAGTACCTAAACAATCTTGTCAGATTGAGGATTATACTTTTCTGGTATCTCCTACGTAGTTAGATGAACCTAACTCTATGACTGAGGCTTTGTCGAATTCTGAAAAGGATAAATGATTGAAAGCGATGGAAGAAGAATTAGAGTCCATGAAAATCAACAAAGTCTGAGTTCTAGTTGACCTTCCACATTGACGTAAATCTATTGGGAATAAGTGAATTCTCAAGATTAACCGTAAATTGGATGGGTCAATAGAGAGAAACAAGACTTGATTGGTGGCAAAAAATTTTACTCAAGAAGCTGGGATAGATTATGAAGAAATCTTTTCATCAGTTGTGAAGTTTACCTCTGTTCGACAGCTTTTGGCTATAGCTACATGTTTAGATTTTGAATTACATTATATGAATGTGAAGACTGCTTTTCTAAATGGAGTATGAAATGAGAAAATTTACATGACGTAACCAATATGTTTCATTGTTAAAGGTCAAGAAAAGATAGTTTGTAATTCTTTCTCTTTACGTGGTTGATATATTATTAGCCGAAAATGATATGAAGTATCTGAAAACTACCGAGTCATGATTTTCAAAGTCATTTGATATGAAAGATATGGGTGAAGCAGACTGCATATTGGGAGTTAAGACCTAAAGAGATCGTTTCAAGAAATCTTTGAGTTTGTCTCAAGATACCGACATAATGTAAATTGAAACATTTTTTTAATGAGTAGTTGCAAACCCATGAATACTCCAATATTTAGAGATGAAACTTTAAGCCTTGAAATATATCCCAAAAGTGTTAAAGAGAAGGAACAAGTGTAGTTCCATATTCTTGTGGTATTGGGAGTCTAATGTATGCTATGATGTGTATTAGACTAGTTATGTGTTATGCCATAGGTCTGATAAGGATATATCAATCTAATCCCAGAATAGATCATTGGAAAGCAGTGAAGAGAATGTTCCAATATCTAATGGGAACTGCAGACTATTTGTAAGAGGTTATACAAATGGTGATGATCAATATATTGACATCTATTTTGTTCTTACTAAATGGTGGTACCATTTTTGTGTAAAGAGTAAGAAATAACCCAGCACTTCATGAATAGTGTGTCTGCAGTACAAGAAGTTGTTTGGTTCAAGAGATTCTTTGAGTATTTGTGTATTGCAAAGAATTTGACGGGTCTATGATTTTATATTATGATAGTCAAACGGCTATTATATACAAAAGATCCTAAGTATCACAGCAAAATCAAACACATTGACATCAAGTATAATTTTATAATAGATATAATAGCAAGTGGAGAAGTGAATTATAATATATTCCTACTCATGAAATGGTAGCTGATCCCTTTACGAAGGCGATATCAAGAGACTTGTTTGAGAAACATGTTAAGTCTCTAGGCTTACGTAGGATGTGATTTGTATTGTAATATAACTTTATTATTATAATCTTCTCATCAATATAAGATTGTTTTATATCTTGAAGGCATGTTTTGATATTGAATATGTCGAACAAGTCACGAGATTGACTCTCTCACACGAGCAATCGCCTCTTACGTCGGGGAACATGAAGAGATATGTATTACTGCCATATTTTAGACTTGTTTTGGAAACCAGACAAGAGTCTCTCTAAGAAATAAGCTAGTTTGAGGATAATTGTAGAGAGGAACTCTGGTTAAATATTGAGAATGTCTAGACCAAGGTCTATACGATGTTGGAGTAAGACACATGCGCCTGTGTAAGGTGAGAACATCGTAGCACATGTTTCATACCACGTGTGTTATGTAACAAGAGGGTTAATGAAAGAATGATCTCTGCTTCTTCATTGTGTGAGACCCTGAAAAGTCATAGATGAACTTTTCAATTGAATACGCTTTGACCTTTTACTGCTTCTTGAAATTTCGATCGATGTTGCTACTTTAGCATGTTATTAATAGTCACGTATGATTTAGCAATGCGGTGCATGTTTAGGAAAGCAGTTGATTTGAAATAGATAGATTTGAGTAGAAAGGGAAGACTATGAAAATTGATATTAAATTTGGACTCGCGAGTCAACCTCTTGAAGATGATGAAGGATAAGATGATTAACTACTGGAGTAGTTAAAAATCTGGAGTATTGTGAGTATAGATATCCTCATGATTGATAGTGGATTCTTTACATACGTGATTGAATTCCTATAAAAGGCTTATAAGACCTTGAAGGCAAGCCTTTATGCTCACAGGTCACATGAACCATTTTGCCGTATGAATTATATATTAACTTGATGCAATATTGACTCAAGTCTTGTCCACCATGTGTGAAGTGGGAGATGTAAGATTTTGGGGATCATGGGTCGCACATGTGGACCGATCCGATCCAAATCTTGACCCAATCCGAGTATGTGGTTTATTTACTGTGATGCAGTTAACTGTTCAACCTTATCCTAAAGGATAAAGATGAACAATTGTTATCCTTTCAGTGGCGGTTGTAACCACCCAACCACTTTGCTTATATAGGAAGGTGGTTGACTCCAAGTGGGAGTTAGTTTTTCTAGTGGGTTGAGATTCCTTGGAAGTTAGTTTCCTAGTGGGAGAGAAAAAGAGAAAAACAAGGAAAGAAAGTTGAAAGAAAGAGAAAAACTGCAGAAAGTAAGAAAGTCAGAATACGATCTTGAATTGATCTGACTTCTAAATTGTGAGATTAAACTCAAAAGAATCAGTGAAGGATTTTGTATCCTTGATCCATCTAAGTATACTAGAGCATTTGATTTGTGAATTAACGTTCATATTCCTCGAGAAACAGATCATATCTTGGGCAACAATAATAAATAGTTGGTGGCTTAACAACTTTAGTGAAATCTTCTCAAAATGTATGACCCGTTGTTCTTACCCCGCCTACATTTTTCCTACAGAAAGATTGATTAATTTATGAAAACTACTTATGTATAAAGTTTGTAAAATTTCTCTTGAATACGTAGATTTTAATTGGATATAAACTACACAACTTTATATATAGTGAGTCAATTTTAAATACTTTTTGAGGCATTGAATTCCTACCAATGTTTGTGTTAATCAAGTTGACATTCTTGTTTCCGCTTTGTCCATCACTGCTAGTGTGGAGGCTTCTCTCTAAGGCTAAATGCTCCCCTATCGATGTATTTTTATATCCCACAATTTCAATAGATCGCTTAGCCACGTTCATTATTGATGCAAGAGTGCTGGATCAGTGAGCTATTACACACTATTTCAAGAGTGGCTGCTTCTAGGAAAATCTCTTGGCTGTCTCTGCACCCCTACCTCCTTTATCATTAAGTGGTCATTTAGGAGTCTTAGCTGCTGATTCAGACTGTTTCTCTCTCGACGATGAAAGTTATCTCCCATCGTCTTACTAGCGGACCTTGATCCCTATTGTTTTGAGGTCATATTCTTTCATGTTGTGATTTATTTAATTTATGTTTGGTACGCTGAACAAACATAAATAATGGTGGTGAATACATTTGAAATCCCTCAAATTTCTACTAAACAAGATATAAAGTATTTTTGTCAACAAATTTCTTTACAAATTATATAATGTATATTATTTTTAATATAACAGGCTAAATAATTAATAAGAAATAATATTAAAAAAACTAATTTCAACATAAGTAATTTCTTTTTAAGTAATCTCAACATGCCTAACTTATCTTTAAACCAATCAACCCCTAAATAATGGTTACGAAAAGTTAATGAACCAATAAAATATGTAGCACAAGTAGTAATTGAACATCACAAACGGTTAGCTACCTAGGATTAGGAATATAATATCAGTGAGCTGCAATTAACCCCTATTGGCTCCATTTTTTTTCTTTTAATTTTTTTTTACGTAGTATCTTATATACATATTAAAATTCGAATAAATTTGAATTCTGTCAGAAAGCTTCATATTATGAGAATAAACCCCTTCTTAATAAAGATGATCTTGTATGTGGAAAAACTCAAACTCAAAGCTTCTAATTAAAAATAAAGGAGTAACCATCATTCCGCCAAAATTCTTGTCGATCCTAATGTAATAGGACGATAAGCATTGGATTCACTCAACTAAGATTGTTTTAAATAATTTTGTGAATTAAACTATTCCAATTTATTTTATATGATGATATTTGATCAAATATAGTACAATTATTTTAAAAAGCTACTAAGAGATCTGTCCTTTTTATTTTATTTTCCACTTTCGTCTCTGTCTCAGAACTTTAATTATCACCTAATATTAGATGCTTCATAATTAAATTTATGAATGTTGGACTGTTATTTAACTATTCTTGTATTTCGTTCCACTGTTATAATATGTATGAATAATATAAATACTTTGTCATGTGATTTTCTTGTGACTAATTACTACTTGATTTAGCAGGCCACTCAATAAGCTTGTATTTGGACATATAATATAAAGTTGTGATTTTAAATTAATATTTGGATATATAATTTAGAATCATGATTATATTTTTTTAATATAATATTTGATTCATACGGTTATATTTTATTAAAAAAAATTCATCATTTCAAATTTTATAAAAAAAGACTTATATTCGACATGAAGAGATTGTCCAGACCATGTGAAATGATTATATCAAAGAATATCTAGTTATTATTATTATTGATCGGTAAATCTATACAAAATTATGTGTATTTAAAAATTTATAATCGTAAAATATTTATGTATAAAAGAAACATGAATATGTGTAATTTATTAATGTGGTAGTGTCTTATAATATTTTGATATTTTTGTTTATGAATTGAAATTTGCTCGTGTGGTAAAATTGTTTAAGAATTGAAATTTTTTTGATAGTTTTTACTGCTTGTGAGATTTTCATATTTATTAAAAAAATATATAATTTTAACAAAATTCAAATTACATTTTCACACAAAGCTTTAACTTTTGATCAATCTAATTTCAAAGTAATAATTTTATGAATGATTTGCTGAAATGGCAAATATTAGATATGTTGTTACAGGTTGTAACATTAGATAATGAATTGCAAGTTCTAG
>JAABOM020047781.1:0-15962 GCA_011800125.2 Solanum clarkiae | reverse complement strand
CTCTCTATTTAGAGGCTTTGTAGATTATGTAAAGCACAGTGAAGTCATGTCTCGCACTTTAGACAGCGTGGCCCCAAAGGCCTAGTCATATGCATCTCCTTTTGGCTTATTATCATTATTTATCTTCTTAAAGGTATGTCAAACGTAGAAACCCCTTATAATATGTATAGAACGCATATAGTTACAGGTTGATTCTCCCGAGCCTTATCGGCAATGGGTGCCGGTCCGCCCTATGGGACTTTGGGGCATGACAATATCCACCCCTACTCATCATACGAGGACGAATGATCCCAATGGAGAGATGATGTAACACCCAATAAAATTATCGAAATACCCCTAGAATAGAGATGTGTGCGTAATGCATCTTCCCATGCTCCATTTGCAAATTGGAGATTGGATATGCGATCAACATGAAACATTGAGTGGGGAAATGGTCTCGATCGATTTTCAGAGTCATTGGATCAAAGATAATTTTTTTACCCATGATGCAGAAACAGTGTTGGTGCGTGCCCAAGGCGGGACGCACCTGGGACGCGGACCAACACTTATTTTTTTCGATTTTTTATGGGAATTGGAAAACTCGTTTAGAAAATTTTTGGAAAAAATAATACATTTGTGCTAGTGTAATGGTACATTTGATGATCCATGAGTCTCCCCAAATGAACTCTAATGAATTGTCTATTCGCGTTTTTCGTAATGCATGTTCTAAGCCTTGAGCTAATGATTAAGAGTGGAATTGATAGTATAATTAGAGTCTCTATGAAACTGATTGAATGATAAGAGCCTCTATGAGGCCGATTTGAGATAATACGATTGAAATAGTTTGATTGGCTCGATTCGATTGATTATTATATGAGCATTGCGTCAAGAGATAGTATCGAGCATTTAAAGAGTAAGAGATAATCCAACTCGTACTTGTCAAACTATGTAGCCAAATGTAGGTGAGGATTAGGACCATCACATTACATTATGTTAAGGTTTCCTCTAATTAGAAGTCCCCAAAACAATAAAGTACTTGTAGTTTATTGTCTCCATTTTGGACTTGTCAGTTATGGTTTTGATTCGTTCCATACCTAACAAGTACGGAATGATTGTGGCAATATCAGCGAGATTGTTGTACAATCACTGGCTCACAAAGTGATCATTGTCAAATAAGAGAAACTCCAGAAAGTTCCCACATTGAGTACTCTGAGTTGAGATGAAATGAGTTGAGTTAAATTTCTTTGAGATGAGTCTAGTTTGATTGATGAGGTTTGATGGGTTAGATAGGTCAATTGTATACTCTTTGTTTTAGCTTTAGATAGACAGTTGACATGTTGATTGTTGATTATTTTGAGTTGATATTGTTTTATATATTCTACCTGTTTCTGTATTATTTAGATATTTTACATACCGTGAATTTCACATACTGATATCACTCGGCTCTGCATTGTTTTATGATATAGATACAGGGATTAGAGCTCATCAATAGGCGCATCGTTGAGGATCTAGGACGTTCAACCGATTGGTGAGCCTTCCCTACTTCGACGGATTCATTATGTTTTTCATCTTGCTTTAGAGTTAGACATTTATTAGCTTATTATTAATTGAGGTAGTCATGGGTCTGACATTGGCACCACCTCATACTGATAGAGGCTTCGTATATAGAGTCGAATATTGATTGTTAAGATTGAGAGCTATTTCCTTCTACTAGCTTTCTTTTATTATATTATTGTTTTGAGACTAGATGATAAAATGTGCCTATTTACTTTTCTTTTGCCTTCCACTGATTAGTAAACTGATTGATTGAATGAATATGATGAGGACAAGTGGTTCGCTTGAGGACTAGCAATAATTTCTGGGTGCCGGCCACGTCTTCGGTCCCCTTCCGGGGCATGACAAATACCCTCCACTTTATTTTGTTTTTTATTGCATATTCTTGCAAACTTGATATACCCATATTTACACTCTAAAAGGAATAGTAAAGCGGTCATTGATCAAATATAAAACTCAAGAAGAGTTAAGGTCAATCCCACAGGGAATGCATGAGAATATATCTATTAGCACCCTTTTCAGATGCAATATCTATTCCCAAAATAAAAGTGCATAACGTAAATGGGGGGTTTTGGTTTTTTCAAAACTAAGTTATTAAAATAAAGTAATAAATGAGTGCAAGGACTACTAGATTTCAAACAATTTATGCGAAGCTAGGATTGTGTTCCCCATGACATCTAATGTGATAGCCAAATCTAGTGGTAAACTCATTCATGAATACGTATATAAAATATAACAAACTATATAACATCTATTCACCTCTCGGTCTTTCTTAGATGCATATCACTCATCATCTTTCGATCTCAGAATGTATACCTGCTAACCCTTGTTGTCAATCCTAAAATATTCTCACCTTTCAGTCTAAAGGTACTTAAACTAGGTTAAAAACCCCAAATTTTCATTGTAGAACTCTTTTCCTAATCAAAACATTCCTTTCGGGCATGTAATAAATAAAGGCTTACCATAATGCATCGACTTATCAAGGAAGAAATTATACTGAAGATTACTACGATATATACGCCAATCAATCCAAAGATTTACACCATATTCGCCTATCATATTGATTTGTCATAGTTCCCACAATCCTAGTTGTGGGTTTAGCCTAGCATATTCAAGAAAGAGAACCCATAATGATACAAAGAATTCATAATATATCACTTACTATTGAAGAAGAAATGAATCCCCAAGTTACAATCTTGAACAAGATAAGCAAAATCCCAAGGTTTTGTGGAATCCCTAGGAAATCAGTGTTTTTATCTCTAGCCATCCAAGACTCCCTAAAAATGAAATAAAAATACTATTTATATACAAAAAAAGCCTAATCTGATTTAAAATAGGAAAAATCATATCGGCATGAGCATGGTCTACCACACGGCCCGTGTGATGTTAGACGGACCGTCAAATGGTTCGTGTGGCTATACTTGGCCTCCAAAAACTTGCACCACTATATCACTCTCCATCAATGGTCCTTCTGGATGTTGACGGTCCGTGAAACGGATCGTCTGCCATTCTTTCAATATTTTTCCAGCTCAACTTGACGTCACGAGCCAAGTCACGGACTGTGGTTGGCCACACGGCCTATGACACATCTCGTCACACACCGCATAGCTCCCATTCTTTGACTTTTGACGGTAGTGGATCAATCACACCACTTCGACAAGCCCTACCATGACCTGTCTTACGCTCCACGGATTGTGTAGTATGTCATAGAGCTCGCTTTTGAAGTTTAGCTCTCTGCTCTTGTGCCATGCCCTAAGTATGAGGCCACGGTGAGCCTCAAGGTCCGTGTGATGGCAAACGAGCCATGTAGGCACCCATGTGCCCTTACTTGGTTCAATTTTTTTCTCCTTATGCTCATCCTTGAGCTCTTTTTCATCTCTTATCCTATAATTCACCCATTTATCCATGCCTTAGCCATTTTTCCAGAAAAACAACAAAAATGAAAATCAAAATAACAAATTTGCTTGAGAATGTGCAAAAATCCTTTGTTTAAAGCGTTAAAAGAGTCATATTTCTATTACTCATCAACACCCTCAACTTAGAATGATTACTCATCCTTAAGCAACAATGACTCAGTCAAGCAACGCATAAATACAAGTGAGCACTCCGACTATCACGTCCACTATTTTCAATACATATGCCCCGATAACAAGTTTAAGAATATGCTTGCACCCCAAACGGACCCACAAAGATTAAGGCAAACATCATGCATGCATGGTCAATCCACATATGATCAGAAAATAAAGACACTCCAGTTGAGTTAGCAACCAATTAATGCAAAAGACAGTGCCCTCACTACAAAGAAGTCTCACTCAAAACATAAGCAAGTAAAACAGAGACTAGAATGTAGTCACTCACTCTCAGAAATGACTTTCAGTGGACACACATGTATCGATAAAAAAATTTCCCTTATTTTCACCACCTTGAATCTTGAAAGATCTTTTTAGGATCACATTAGGACTTTTGTGGCTTGTAGCATAGGCTCAGGCTCGGGCTTGGGCTCAGACATTTAGGATTCAAGTGACTAAAAGGCCTCTCCCAGACACTTATTTTGACTCAGCCATTTGTATTATGGTCGCCAACATTTATTGCCCCTATTTCTCCAACTTTCTATAGTAGGGGAAGTGATTTCCGTGCTTATCTACTAATTTTTATTCTTTTCTTTTTTGCTCATTAATTTTGCTCATTGTCACAACCTATTTTGTTTATCCTTTTATCACTTTATTCTTTCCACACTCATTTTTTTATTTTCCATACACTAGCCACCCTCAACTTAAGCCTTTAGCTTGGATCAAGGTTCACAATATCTTTCTGTGGGACCAGGGCCAACATAAGCCATCCTCAACTTAGGCTTTTGACCTAAGTGGAGGTTCACAATGTCCTTAGAGAGACTACGGCAAAAAAAAAGGTCAATAGATAGATTAGGGAAGTGAATTTGGGTGATTTCAAAGAAAGGGTCCACTTTGGCTCAACTTTTGGTTCAAGAGGGACAATTTCATTTGGTTGCTCAATTTTTGGCTAAGTTAATAGTCAAAAACAACGGCCGAAGATCACATCCTAATCTAGTCATTCAATTATTTCCGTGGGACTAATCAGTCAAGTTCTATCTTACAAGTACGTCAACTGAATTATGCAATTAGCTTACACATATATGGCACATCTTCTACACTAATTAGTACTAAATCACATAGACATGCTTCATTCGTCGGAATGCCAACCTATACACATAATACCTACCAGCAATCAGATGAGTTAGTCAGGATGAGATGCAAGCATATATAACCTTAACATTATCAACATAGGACATCACAAAAAGATTAACACAAGGGTTATCCTAAACTTTTATGAACACTTGTATTTATATAAACGGTACGACCTAAACATGCCAGTTTTACTAGATAATGCACTTGAGAGAAAAGAAACATGGCAAGAAAAACTATCAAGTGGAAGGATGCTCCACACCCTCCAAAAAGATAGTGTAGTGTCTTCACTACACCATAACATGAATAAACTAACAGATAGGGGATAGAACAAACCTGGGACGCCCTAGGCATCAGCAGTATCGGTGGGACCAGACCCTCCTAGGGGATCCCTGTCAGCATATGTAGCACTAGGTCTAAAGGTGCTATCGGAGGCTCCTACCTACTCTGCTTCTCTTGCTAGCTGCTCTCGTTCCTTCTGTTTGATTGCTGCTCGACATTGGTCCCTAGAGGCCTTGTGCATTTGTTGCTCTTCTTCTTTCTGTGGATCACGAGGAGTCGATGGTCATGTAGCTTACCCTTGACTTTCCTCCCGCCCTGATCAATAGGTGGCGCAGGTGCATCATATGGGGCGGGCGAAATGTCCTGTATCTCATCCAGAACAGGAGCCGCGGGAGCATTGAACAGGGTCATCCTAGATTTCGGAGTTGGGGCCAGTGTAAGGTCTTGGTACTGTGCAGTCAGCTAAGCAATCTGGGCCTTCATATCATTTATCATTTGAACTAGGTTTTTCATTTCATCCCTGGACATACTCCTAAACATGTTACGGAAGTATCTCTCCAAAGTGGTGACTTCGCTTTACAAGATGGTGATTCGACTCAGAAGAACTTTGTTACGTTGGTTCACCATTGTGAGTGAGACTAGACCACATACAGAATCCTTTCTACTATCTGATCTATGATGACACGTGTCTGGCGCTGGTCTGCCACTATTCTGGCCAAGAACTTATAGGGCATATGTACATACTCTTGTTGTACCGGAGGAGCTGCACCACTACCCTCGAGCTGCTTAGAAGTCATGCCTGATAGTGCGGCAGTAGTGTAGTCCTCAAATAGCAAGGGTTATTGTGGAGGTTGCTGAGGGGAAGTTTGTCGGGCCCCCTAGGGAACGAGTTTTGCTCTTCATGAGAGGGTTTGGACATCCTTAATCAGGGCAATGTTTTCCACGCCATTAGGAGCTAATTTCTTGTCCAAAATGTGAGTAGTAGGAATACCATCCTGTTTGCAAAGGCCATAAACCAAACACGGGAAAGGCATGCCAGCTCTCTCAGATAAGGACCGATCCCAAATATCCAAGGCAATGATTCGTCCCACATTGATTTTGATTTGGACATCAAGCATGCTATCAGAGAGATGTGCGAAGGTTGGAGTAGATTGTTCTTAACTGTGGGCCTCAGCCTGGCCTGCATCACCAACCACCAGAATTTTGCAGCAAATGTCAGAGATTCTTTGGCGATAGGATACTTGGGATTTGTAACCAAGATGCTTCCACCCCCTCAATGGCAACTCATTCGGCAATTCATCCCAATAGTTCAGCCCGAGATGCCGAGTCGGACATTCGCCCCTCATTCATAATCCGCAAGTGTCTATCTATAAATTATCCATCTAGAGGAACTTAATAATATGTCCAAATAAGAAGCGGTTGATGATGGTTTCTGAAATATTCACTCGTGTACCCTGCAGCATCACATGTGACTATGGAGACAAACCATCACTTCACCTTCTTAAGCTGGGTACCCTCTATGGAGTTCAATAGACTAGCAGCGTAGTTAGAGTAGAACTCCTCAATTATGGATGGCCCATAGTACTCAGGTCGTTGCGTGATCCAACTAAACATGTGTGATTCAAAAGTATCTCTGATTTCTGGAACACTACCAAGTTGGTTCGTGAGGACCCGAACCTCTGGGATAACGGGCAGCCGTTAGAAACCTTCGGAACCTTTTGTATTCCTATTACCATAAATATCCTTAGCTCTTGGGATTGTCCACTGACCCCTCAGAAATATAATAAGTGCCCTGGCAGTTTCGGGATCCGTCATCCGGGAGACTAGAAATTGTATAGCTTTATCATCACTTTCTTGGAGTTCAATCTCCTTTGCCCACTCCTCAGTGTCGTGACACTCAGCCTCTGGAGTTTTCACCTGTTCTTCCTGGTCTGAAGTATTCTCCTCCTGTTCCGGGGCATCTGCCTCCTCCTCAACTCCCATGGAAGGAAACCCCTCACCAGACTGGGGGACTCTACGTCGGCCCGATGCACGAGCCTGTGTAGTACGAGGGGAGTGAGGGGATACATTACCCGTATACTGAACCTCGGACCCACTGGAGGAGTCATTGCCTGAGTCACCCCCAGTTTGATGGCTAGATGATATAGTTGGGGAATCATGGAGACGTGACACAGGCTCGTCCCTGTCATTTCATCGGGCTAGCTTGGGCCGTGGACCCTTGTACCTGTAAGTTCCACAAGTGAATACAACTCTTTAAAAATTATTGTGCAAGCAGGTTGATGCACTAACGGGTACTCAGATTTCCCCTGTGCCATAAAAGTGACAATAACCCTTAAGAGTGGCGTCACCCGGTCTATCATAGAGCCAGTGCACTTATAGAACATATGTGAATTAATATTAAAATCAACCTAAATAAAGTGATGCTGGTGGAACAGGGTCAACGGTGCTCTACACAACCCGTGTAATGAGATACAATCTGTGAAAGGGCTCATCCAGGGGTACTTGGTCATGTGGTTGACTGACGGCATGTCACAGGCCGTTAGATAGTCCGTGAACCATGATACGGTCTGTGAAAATAATAATTCCCCCCTTTGACCAATTTTCAACTCATCAAGCACATATACACAAGTTCATGCAATTTCACCCCACTTAATCATGATTAAATCAACACAATAGCATATACAAGGCAATTTGGCCAAAACTTATGTCAAAATCAACCAAAATCTTCATTTTCATGGTTAAGACCTTAAGAACTTCAACAATGGTGGTTTTCACCACCATATGCACACTCAGCATCAAGAATAAGTATTATGATGCATTAAACCAAGAAAGAAACACTTTTGAACCAAAATCTACATATGCAAGCACCAAAATCTACACTAGAAGATAGAGAAAGTAATTTCTTACTTGATAAGCAACAATGGAGAGGAAGACTTGCTTTAAAAAGTAGAGCCCACATGTGAATCTATGAATCATGAAATAGACTCATGAATCATCACAAAGAAGATAGTAATTTGTTGGGGTTTTAAGAGAGAAGGTCTGAGAAGAGGAGAGGGAGGTGTGAGATGGAGAAAGAATGGGAAATTTGGAATTGAGTTGGTGAGACAAAGGAAAGGGTCTTAAAAAGTCTTGGTTAACCATGTTTGACCGATCAACGTAAAGAATCTAATAGAATAATTTAAATTGAGTTAACCGAAGAATGAACTCCAGGAAGGTAGGATGGCCTCACAGCCTCTGATGCATGTCACGGTCCGTTCGGACCTTCTGTCCCATTTTCCTTAAAAAAATTCTCACTTACCTAGATGTGGTTGGACGACGGCACCTCCACGGGCCACCAGACGAGTCATGAAACATGTCACGGACTGTTAGATGTACAGTGGTTTGATAATTTATGCTTACTTGAGTCACCTAGCACATGCGCACGTAACAACACCATCCACGAGCCATTTACACTATCACAGGTCGTGTACACACGCCGTGTGGTAACATTTGGTGATTATGTAGTAAAATCTCCTTGAGCCCATGTGCATGTGCCACATGAGGATCCGTACGGGCCGTGTAATGGTTGGCGGGTCATGTAAGTGGCTTGTGAGACTACTCATGGCCTTTTCAGCGCGCTTGAATATGTCACACATAACCGTCAGATGACTCCTCCAACGAGTCGTTAGGTATGACATGGCTCGTGTATGTGGGCTATGTAGCAACACTTGGCAAATTTTTTTGGCTTAACACAAACGGGGCATTTTAGCCTTTAGACATGTCTTCCACCATATGTGTTATGCATGACATACAAATTAACATTTTTTAATTATTTTTTATTTTTATATACTAGTACAATACATGGGTTGCCTCCCATGAAGCGCCTGATTTAACGTCGCAGTACGACGCACAATCCCTGACTACTCAGACTTTGTCAAGGAACAAGACCTCAATCACTGAGGTTTTTTTTTGCTGCACTCAAGTATTATTTCATTCTTTGCCCATTCACCTTGAACCGATCCCTACTTTCTGCTTCTAGCTCAATTTGCCCCTGGAGAAACACCTGGATAATCGTGTATGGGCTAGACCACCTTGACTTGAGTTTACTTGGGAACAATCTCAATCTGGAGTTGTATACCAGCACTTTGTCACCAGCGTTCAAATTCCATTTGGCAATATGCTTGTCATGCTAGATCTTCATCCTCTGTTTGTATAGCATTGCACTCTCATATGCTTGGAGGGGAAACTTATCCAACTCATTGAGCTGGTCAAGTCTCAAGTCAGTAGACTCCTCCCAATTCTTGTTGAGCTTCTTTAAAGCCCAAAGTGCCTTGTGCTCTAACTCCACAAATAGATGACAGGTTTTACCAAACACCAACTGATATGAAGACAAACTAATTGGTGTTTGTAAGCCATCTTGTAGGCCCAAAGTGCATCGTCTAGCTTCCTCGCCCAATCAATCCTAGTGGCATTCACAGATTCGGTCATGATCTCCTTGATCTCTCTGTTTGACACTTTGACCTATCCACTAGTCTGTGGTTGATAGGGTGTCGCTGCTTTGTGTTACCTTACTCCATATTTTGGTAGCGCAGCATAGAAAACCTTGTTACAGAAGTGAGAAACACTATCACTGATTATAGTTTTAGATGTCCCAAATTTGGAAAAGATGTTCCGCCTCAGAAACTAGACAACACTCTTACTCTCATTATTTGCAATGCAACTACCTCCACCTATTTGGAAACATAGTCTACCGCCACCAGGATGTACTTCATTCCATACAAACTCACAAATAAGCCCATGAAGCCAATGCCCCAAACGTCAAACATCTCTACCTTAAGAATCAGGGTCATAGGCATCTCCTGGTGCTTTGAGATGTTGCCCTGTCGCTGGCACTGATCACACCCCAGTACCAAGTTATGGGCATCTTTGTAGATGGTGGGTCATTAGTACCCATATTGGAGAATCTTCTTCGCCATTTAGGCCCCACCATAATGACCCCCCCCCACTGTGGATGAGTGACAGGCCTCCATGATACTCAGCATCTTCGCTTCTAGAATGCACCACCTGATAACCCTATTGGCACATGTTCGAAACCACAACAGGTCATCCTAGAAGTACCTGCACACATCAAAAAGGAACTTTTTTCTCTAGTGAGGGTTAAGGCCCTCTGGCATAATATCGCTCACCAGAAAGTTAGAAAAATTAGCAAACCAAGGAATAAGGTCAATAGCTGCCAATACCTTCTCATTGAGAAAAGAATCATGGATGCTCAACCAATCCTTCAGTATTGACTCGTCCTCTTATTTGGAAAAGTGGTCTGCTACTTGGTTCTCAGATCCTTTTCTGTCTAGGACCTCAAAGTCAAACTCCTGCAGCAGGAGAACTCATCTGATCAACCTTGTCTTAAAATATTTCTTTGTTATGAGGTATCTCAAGGCTTCATGGTCGGTGTGTACTATTTACTTGATGCCTGATAGGTAAGCCCTGAACTTGTCGAATGCATATACCATGGCCAACAATTCCTACTCAGTCACTGTATAATTCTTTTGAACATAATTGAGGGTCTTGTTGGCATAGTAGATGGGGTGGAAGATCTTGTTGCGCTTCTGTGCAAGCATAAGACCCACAGCAATTCTGCTTGCATCACACATCACCTCAAAAGGGGCAGTCTAGTCAGGTGCAACCACCAGGGGTGAAGAAATTAACTTTTGCTTCAAGGTTTCAAAGACATGCCTACAGCTATCATCAAACTGGTATCCTTCTCTAATAGCTTGCATAACGAATGTGCAATCTTGGAGAAGTATTTTATAAATTGTCAATAGAAACCTTCATGCCCAAGGAAACTCCAGACTTCCTTCACAGAGATGGGAGGTGGTAGTTTCTCAATCACCTCGATCTTCGAATTATCCACTTCTATGCCCTTCTCAGAAATCTTATGGCCAAGAACTATCCCCTCCTTGACCATGAAGTGGCATTTCTCCCAATTAGCACCAAGTCAGCCTCCTCACAACATTGTAGGACCCTGCTAAGATTCAACAGACATGTATCGAAGGAATCACCCATTATAGAGAAGTCATCCATAAATAACTCGAGGTTGTCTACAACCATGTTGGAGAAGATCGATATCATACAGCACTGGAAGGTGGCTGGGTCATTGCAAAGTCTAAAGGACATCCTTCTAAAGGAAAAAGTCCCATATGGGCAAGTGAAAGTAATTTTCTCCTGATCCTTCGGGGCTATGGATATCTGATTGTAGCCCGAGTACCCGTCCAAGAAGCAGTACCACCCTCTACCTGCCAATCTATCTAATATATGGTCCATGAAGGGTATACGGAAATGGTCCTTCAAGATCTATTTATTTATCTTTCGGTAGTCCATGCACACTCACCATCCAGTGACAAGTCTCAACAGGACCAACTCATTTTTTTCGTTAGCTATCACTGTCATGCCCCCTTTCTTCAGGACACACTGCAAGGGACTGACCCGCTTGCAATCAGAAATGGGGTATATCAGTGCAGCATCTATCCACTTGATGATCTCTTTTCCACTGCCTCTTGCATGGGTGGGTTTAGCCTGCGCTGGTGCTCAATACTGGGCACATAATTATCCTCTAATTTGATCTTGTGCATTCATATCCCTAGAGTAATCCCTATAATATCTGCAATGGTCTAACTAATAGATCGCTTGAACATTTAGAGGCCCCTAACAATGCCTCCACCTGATTTTCCTAGAGATCTGCGGCCACAATCACAGGAAGAGTGTTGTCAGTACCCAAAAATACATACCCTAAGAGTTGGGCAGCTCCTTGAGCTCCACAGCTGGAGGCTCCTTAATGGAAGGTTTAGCTAGCGTTGTAGAACTGCTCTGCAGGTCTAAGTCCAACTTTCTGGGAACAAATGGCCTGGTTCCCCTACCTTGCAATGCTTTTGTGGTGTCTGCATACCCATTAATACCATCCTCTAGGAAGTTCATCAACACCGCCGCTAGTATGTCTACACTCAGTGTTTCCTCAAGTGGGATCTCAGAAAGACAATTATCCTCCACATCTAAAATAGACATCACAACCACTTCTTTAGGTCTCTTCGTTGCAGTACACATACTGAATTTCACCTCTTTAGTGATGAGTCGGAAAGTCAACTCCCCTCGCTCTACATCTACCACTACATCAACCAGTAGCCAAAAATGGTCTCCCAAGGATGATGGGAACCTCAAAATCCACTTGGCAGTCCAGAATGACAAAGTCCATAGGGAAGATAAACGTGCCCACATGGACCAACACATTACATAAAATCCCTACAGGCCGTTTCACCAATCTGTCTACCATGAGTAGCTACATTGTAGTGGGTATGGGGGCTCCTAAGCCCAGCTGCCTATAAACTGCCAGCGGCATCAAGTTGATACTAGCACCCAAATCACAAGGTGCTCTTACAAAGTCAAACACTCTAATAATACACGGGATAGTGAAAGCAATCGGATCTTCCTTCTTTTCTACAAGAGATCTTGTGGCGATGGCACTACAGTGGTGGAGATTGTTTGTTGGCTCGATTGCGGCTGTCCTCTTCTTAGTCACTAAGTCTTTCATTAACTTAACGTAGCCCAGCATCTGCTCCAATGCCTCTACGAGAGGGATGTTCACTGATATTTCTTTTAACATGGACAAGAACTTCTGGAACTTGCCATCATCAACCTTCTTCTGCAACCTCTAGGGGAATGATGGTGGTGGCTTAGGAATGGCTGGGAAAGGTTGAGTCACTACTGGTGTCACCTCAAGCTCTTTAGCAGCCTCAGTCTCCACTAGTGTCACCTCAGCTTCTTCGCTCAAATCACTAATATACATCTCCATGGGGTTAGGCATCATGCCTTTAACTTTATCCAAACCTACATTTCTGGGCACAACAGGGTCAGAAAGTACCTTACCGCTCCTTATGGTTACTGCCATGCAATGACCATTATTTTTTGGGTTCTAAATAATGTCACTAGGAAGTGACCCAGCTTTTCTCTTATTTATTTATGCTGAAAATTGCCCCATCTGCTGCTCTAGTTGCTTAATCGAGGTGGAATGTGAGTCGACCAGCTGCCGAACAATAGACATTTCCCTTTTTACATCTTGCATCCCTACCTCGGTGGACTCAACTTTGTCAAGCACCTTTGCCATCATCTCTTCTAATTTTGAGTTTCCACCACTATCATTCTGATGCTCAGGATTTCTATAGCCATCTCTGTTCTTCCAGTTTCCTTGATAGTTCTGATCACGACCATAGTTCTGAACTTGATTACCAATGTCGAATGGCCGGTAACCCCCTTGGCTGCCTAAGAAGTTCGTCTCCTCATCATTATTATAACCTTGATCCTCATTCCTGGGAATTGTGTTTACAGTTTTTACCTTTTCTGCGCCTCCATTTAAGAATCTCTTTACCAGCAAGTCCAGTTGGGTCTTCATGTGGGCCATGTCTTAAATCCCTTTTCCTCCTCCTTTCATCACTGTTCCGCAGTCATCTCAAAGACTATCCCCGAATAGTCCCCCTTTCTAGTGTACCATGCCCTGTTGTTTTTGGCTACCTGGTCTAAGATCACCACTATGTCTAGGAAAGTCCTAGACATGTATGGTCCCCCACAAGCAGAGATTGACTTTATCACAAAGATGTAGGACCTGTAGGAGTCTGCCTTCAAGTGCTCAGTTGTGAGGAGGTGATCGAGGCACTGCTTAAGCTTCTGATTGAATCTCTCCCAAGTCTCATGTAGTGCTTCATTTGGTAGTTGCTTGTGAGACCCAATGTTATCTGTGATTTTCAACTGTCTTGATGCAGGGAAGAACCTCTCCAAAAATGCCTCCTTTAACTCTCTCAAATGCGAATAGAATCATGTGGAAGCTCATTTAGCCACTTACTCTTCGCACCAGTAAGAGACAATGGGAATAGTCGCAACCTAATAGCTTGCTGGTTGGAATCTCAATTACTTGACATGTCGCCAAAAAGTTTAGGACATGTTGATTTGCATCTTCAGTTGTTGCTCTGTTGAACAACCCTTTCAACTGTAGCGTCTGTAGCATAGTATTGGTAATAGTAAACTTAACACCTGTGGGCAGTGGGGGAAGTACAATTGCTCCAGTGGTTCCAGCACCCTTATCATCATCATTTACTGCTTGGGGCTATTGAGGTCCTGGGGCTTTTATACTAGGCAGCGACACCTGTCTAAGTGGTGCTGCCAGGTCGTCACCCAGACTGTCATTTCCCCCTCTCTCTCTCTGTCCAACTGCTTCGCGTTCTTGGGAATTCACCACCAACTCTCTCTGTCCAGCTGCTTCGCGTTCTTGGGCATTCATTCTACGAATTAACTTAGTAAGCTCAGGGTCGTAGGGACCAAGTGCTTCACCTTGCTTCGGGGGTGTGGCATGCAACAGTAGCTCCCTACCAAGAAACAAAAACAAGAAACAAAAGTAAAATTAGGGACTAGTATTACAAACTAAAAATTACAAACTAAAAATTGCAACTAATAGACTTGATACGCCCAAATTTACACTCCAAAAGGAATGGCAAAGCGGTCGTTAATCAATATACAACTTAACCAGAGTTGAAGTTGATCCCATAGGGAATGCATGAGAATATATCTATTAGTACCATTTTCAGATGCAATATCTATTCCCGAAACAAAAGTGCATAACGTAAATGGGGGGTTTTGGGTTTTTCAAAACTAAGTTATTAAAATAAAGTAATAAATGAGTGCAAGGACTACTAGATTTCAAACAATTTATATGAAGCTAGGATTGTGTTCCCTATGACATCTAATGTGATAGCCGAAACTAGTGGTAAAACTCATTTATGATTACATGTATAAGATTTAACAAGTTATGTAACATCTAATTCACCTCTCAGTCCTTCTTAGATGCATATCACTCATCATCTTTCGGTCTCAGAATGTATACCTGCTAACCGTTGTTGTCAATCCTGGAATACTCTTACCTTTTGGTCTCAGGTACTTAGACTAGGTTAAAAACCTCGAATTTCCAATCGTAGAACTCTTTTCCTACTTAAAACATCCCTTTTGGGCATGGAATGAATAAAGGCTTACCCTAATGCGTCGACTCATCAAGGAAGAGATTATAATGAAGCTTACTATGATATATACGCCAATCAATCCTAAGATTTACCCCATATTTACCTATCTTATTGATTTGTCATAGTTTCCATAACCCTAGTTGTGGGTTTAGCCTAGCATATTCAAGAATGAGAACCCACAATGATACAAAGAATTCATAATAAATGACTTACTATTGAAAAATCAATGAATCCACGAGCTACAATCTTGAAAAAGATAAGCAAAATCCCAAGGTTTTGAGGAATCTCCAGGAAAATAGTGTTTGTAATGTTTTCTATCTCTAGCTGTCCAATACTTCCTAAAAACGAAATAAAAATACTATTTATATACAAAGAAAACCTAATCCAATTTAAAATAGGAAAAATTACGTCATATGGACACGGGCTACCACAAGCCCGTGTGATGTTAGACGGGCCGTCAAACGGTCTGTGTGGCTATACTTGGCCTCCAAAAACTTGCTCCACTGCATCACTCTCCACGCATGGGGCAACGGTTCGTGTTGATGTTGACGGTCTGTGAAACGGACCATCTAATATTCCTTCAACATTTTTCCAGTTCCACTTGACGTCAAGAGCCAAGTCACGGATCGTGGTTGGTCACACGGCCCATGACACATCCCATCACACACCACTTAGCTCTATTCTTCGACTTTCAATGGTATTGGCTCGTGTTATGCCGAAAATTACCGGCTTAAAGATAAATTAAGAATAAATTTGAAAATTAATTCGAAAATCGAAAATAATTTAAACTCAATTAATTTGAACAAAATCAATTCTCGAAATTCGAAAAGACACTAAGTCGCCACCTAATTTTACGGATAATTAGGAAACCATTAAAATATTTTAAAAGAATAACAGAAAATCTTTTAAAATT
>JAABOM020047770.1:0-15963 GCA_011800125.2 Solanum clarkiae | reverse complement strand
CTAGATATGACAAAAAGAAATGTAAGAAAAGCAAGAAATGTAAGTGAAAAGTAAGAAATGTAAGTGAAGGAAAAGGATGCTACAATTGTTAAAATTTTGGTCATTATTCTTCGGAGTGTGGGAAGTCAAGAAATTATGTGAAAGAAAGAGTAAACCTTGCACCAGATGATGGCGATTCTGTGGAGACCACTTTGCTACTAGCATGCAAAGGTGGAAATGATAGAAGATCGAATTTATGGTACCTTGACACCAGTGCGAGCAACCATATGTGTGGAGATAGAAGCAAGCTCGTGGAGCTAAATGAGGCGATAAGCAGTAACATCACTTTTAGAGATTCTTCCAAAGTACTGGTGAAAGGAAAAGGTAAGATCCTAATCCGCTTGAACAATGGATGGCATCAATTTATCTCTAATGTGTACTATGTTCCCAATATGAAGTCCAACATACTAAGTGTTGGACAACTCTTAGAGAAAGGCTATGATATTCACATGATAAATTGTAGTCTTTCTATAAGAGATCAAAATGGAGGATTAATTGCTCAAGTGCCAATGTCCAATAATAGAATGTTTTTATTGAATATTCAACATGATATTCCAAGATGCTTGAAAGCTTGTTTCAATGATAACTCTTGGCTTTGGCACTTGAGATACGGGCACTTAAATTTTGGATGCTTAAAATTGTTGTCAAGTAAATGGATGGTGAAAGGATTGCCTCCAATTAATATACCAGATCAAATATGTGAGGGATGCCTTCCAGGAAAACACTTTCGAAATAGTTTTCCATTAGAGACTTCTAGTAGAGCAAAGAAACCTCTAGAACTTATTCACATGGATATGTGTGGACCCATCCATCCACCATCTTTTAGTAAAAATAGATATTTTCTTCTACTCATTGATGATTTTAGCCGAAAGACATGGGTCTATTTCCTGAAAGAGAAGTCGAAAGTCTTTGTAATGTTCAAAAAGTTCAAAGCATTTGTGGAGAATCAAAGTGGTCTTGCCATAAAGGCGATGAGATCTAATCGAGGAGGAGAATTCACTTCAAATGAATTCAAGAAGTATTGTGAGACAAATGGCCTTCGTCGTCCTCTAACGCTTTCATATTCCTCACAACAAAATGGTGTGTAGAAAGAAAGAATCAGATAATTCTAGACATGGCTAGAAGCATGTTGAAGAGCAAGAGAATGCCTAAGGAGTTTTGGGCTGAAGCTATTGATTGTGCGGTTTATCTATTAAATCTCTCCCCATAAGGAGTGTTCGAGATAAGACACCCATTGAAGATTGGAATGGAAGAAAATCAGGCATATCACATCTACGAGTATTTGGAAGCATGGCGTATAAACATATGCTGGATCAAAAGAGGTCAAAAGTAGATGACAAGAGCAAGAAATTAATATTTGTGGGATATGACCCAACCTCAAACTGATAAAAGCTTCACAATCCTCAAACTCGTAAAGTCATCTCAAGTAGAGACGTGGTTTTCGATGAAGAAGCAACTTGGGATTGGAATGTTCCAGAAGAAGAAATTTATAATTTTCTTCCTTATACATAAGGAGATATCTCAAGGAGTGAAGAAAACGTGGAGACTCCAGAACCTTCTACACCACCATCATTACCGACATGTGGAAGACAAGAAACACCACCTTCAGAAGGAGAGTCAAGTGGGATACAACATCGCACAAGAAGCATTGAGGAGTTGTACGAGGTAACTCAACCTATGGAGGACCTTACATTATTCTGCCTTCTAGCCGATTATGAGCCTATAAGCTATGAGGAAGTGGCACAAAGCGAGAATGGAGACGTTCCATGGATGAAGAGATTGGAGCCATCAAGAAAAACGATACGTGGGAGCTCTCTACTCTATCAAAAGGGCACAAAGCTATTGGCATAAAGTGGGTGTACAAGGGCAAGAAGAATTCCCAAGGTGAATTGGAAAGATACAAGGAAAGATTGGTGGCAAAGGGATATAGCCAACGAGCTGGCATAGACTACGATGAGGTATTTTCTCCTATCGCTCGTCTAGAAACTATAAGGCTGATAATCTCATTTGCGGCTCAAAATAATTGGAAGATCTATCAAATGATGTTAAGTCCGCCTTCCTAAATGGCCACCTTGAGGAAGAAGTGTATGTCGAACAACCTTTGGGATATATCATGAAAGGCCAAGAGAATAAGGTGATGAAATTGAAGAAGGCCTTATACGGCTTAAAGCAAGTGCCGCGAGTATGGAATAGCCACATAGACAAGTACTTTCAGAAGAATGTCTTTACAAAATGCCCTCATGAGCATGCCCTCTATACCAAAGTAAGAAAAGATGGAGATGTGATGCTCGTGTCCCTCTACATGGATGACCTGATATTCACAGGTAGAAATCCAGTAATGTTCCAGGAGTTCAAGAAAGCAATGGTTTGAGAGTTTGAGATGACAGAAATTGGGCTCATGTCATACTATCTTGGGATCGAGGTGACACAAACAAAGGATGGAATATTCATATCCCAAGAAAGTTATGCCAAGGATGTGCTCAAGAAGTTTAAGATGAGAGATTGTAAGCCAATGAACACACCGATGGATTGCAACATCAAACTATCAAAGAATGATGAAGGATACTTAGTAGATCCCACACAATACAAGAGCTTGGTTGGGAGTTTGAGGTATCTAACTTGCACGAGGCCCGATATTCTCTACGGAGTTGGTTTGGTGAGTCGATATATGGAGTCTCCAACCATAAACCACATGAAAGCAGCCAAGCAAATTCTTCGCTACATCAAAGGTACGATCGACTTTTGCTTATTCTATTATCCTTCTAATCACTTCAAGCTAATTGGATATAGCGATAGCAATTGGGGCAGAGATGTTGATGATCGTAAGAGTACAGGTGGGTTCATGTTCTACATGGGAGATATAGCGTTTACATGGAGTTCAAAGAAGAAACCCATTGTAACTCTATCAACTTGTGAAGCAGAGTACATAGCAGCTACATCATGTGTCTGTCATGCGATATGGATAAGGAAAATCCTAAATGAGCTCAAGTTCTCACAAAAGAAGGCAACAGAGATACATGTGGACAACAAGTCTGCAATTTCTCTTGCAAGAAATCCAGTCTTCCATGATCAAAGTAAGCACATCGATACGAGATATCATTACATCAGGGAATGCATTGTAAACAAGGAGGTGCAGCTAAAGTTCGTGAATACATTTGATCAAGTTGCGGATATCTTCAGAAACATTTCAGAGATTGCGTGATATGCTCGGAATGACCAAATCAAGTTTAAAGGGGCTGTTGAAAACTAAACTTGATTTGTGCTTTCGTTTTTGATATGGGACTTGCAAGTGTTGGTCCAATAAATAGTCTATTATCTAGAAGTATCTTGTAATGAGTAGTAGGGTCAAAGTTTCTAGAAATATCTTGTAAAATCTCTAGTCTAGAAATGTCCATGATAATATCTAGGGAAGAACTATCTAGATACTAGTTAGTGGAGTTAGATCTTAGAACATTCCTTGTACTAGTATAAATAGGGGTGTTCTCCCTTCATTTGAAATTAAGCAAAAAAAAAAAGGTTCAAGATCAATATAATATAAGTTCTCTCCACTCTTCTCAATATCCTTTCCACCTGTATAAGTAGCTCTTCTCTAATATATAGCCTCTTATTTCCAACATAAACATCGTATTTTTGAAATCTTTGCAGGAGAAAGGCTTCATCAATTGACATTGGTCTTCCACAGACAAGTTATAACTATAATCGTATATTCCTGTATATTCTTTGTTCCAGTGGCCTTCTTTTTTTCCCATGATACTTTCAAAATAAACAACAAATACTTCTGTTATTTTTTCTGGTCTAGTCTGTATATGTCCTTGCTTATCTTGTACTTGTATAACAGATTGATTAAGCCTTCTTTATTTAATCACTAAAAAGAAATATTTCATGCACTCATCCCCTTGTTGACCCATGTCGCTTTACTTTTTTTGTAACAAATGAATACTTCCTGCTAAGCAAGCATTTTGCCCCACGTTCTCGAGTATTCTTGACAAGTTTTACTAAAGTTGCACCATGCGTTTGAGCCCAAGTTTTCACAAGAATATTTGGCTATTTCAAAAAATATAATTTATACCCATAAGTTCTAAAAATTATTTTCAAAACCCCATAAGTTTGTGTTACCATTCTATAATGAACATATTTCTTTAAAAAAATAACCTTATAACATAATAGATAACAATCAACAATAACAAAATAACAGTATGAGTATGATCAATTCATTAATTGCATTAAAAATAAGTTAGTTTTTTCCAATGTTCTCACTCAAAATAAATTTTTCTTTTTGCCAATGTTAAGAAATGGATTGGTTGGTCATGATGTTTGTAGAGTAAATTGAAAGATGAATATTTAGTTTGAATTAATAAATGATAGGTGTTTTGTTTTTAATAAAACATAAAAGTTTGAGATAATTTTTAAATACTCAAAACTTTCCAAGTATCTCCCAAGTTCCCAAAATAGTATTTTTTTTCTAGTATTTAGGAACTTAGGAATTTCCCAAAAATTATTTGCCTAGTTCTTGGGCCAAACACCCCACCCAATTTTTTCCCAGGCCAAGTTTTCCCAAATTTTTGCAAAGAATACTTGGGGCCAAATGGGGCCTAAGTGTCCTGCCTAATTCCCAGGAAAGCAAATTGGAGGCCATCACTGAGACAAGGGATCTAGATACTTTGACAATAGACAAGTTGATGGGAACCCTTCTAACCTATGAACTGAAGAAAAATCAGGAGAAGGATTTGAACAGCAAGCGGAAGGATGAAAACCTAGTTCTCAAGGTCACTGACAAGGAAGATTATGAATAGGAGAACATTGCCCTGACAACCAAAAGGTTCCAAAGAATGTTAATGTATACTCCGAATCTACACCCTAGACATGACTGGCACTCGAGAAACCATTGATGGTCCCTAAGAGAACTCTTGGGTTGGCTGACTTACTTGACTGGAAACTTTAACATGCATGCAGAAGCTTTATAAGATGAACCTTTTAAAATATATATAGTAAAACTCAAGAGTCTCAATCATGCTTTATAGAAAATCTGAAAACATCTCTTAGTACATTAGTAATAATGCTTAAAATGTCTTAATGGAAAGACTAGACTGACTCACTAACTCTGTCCATGAAGTATCTACTATACTATGATAGGTGTCGAAAAAAGACCCACAACTACCTGACTATAAAATAAAATACATAGACTATACTGACTAGAGTCCTCTGAAAGCAAAGAGGTCTCACCCATTGCCTCTAGAAAGCTGGCGTACTGCATATCTGCTGTCATATGGATACTTGAATCTATATCATAAAATAATGGACCGCCAAAAGTGTCAGTATGTGAAATATATGATATGTAAAATGGCCAAACGGAAACTCGGGATAGGCAATACATTTAAGGTAAATAAAACATATCTCAATATGAAAAGCATAAGTAATGAATGCAATACATGCTGAAAATATAACATATGCTGAAAGTATAATTGTGAAACTAACTTGCTTTAGCTTGGGGAGTTTCTCTAACCGACAACCACCACTATGAGCTTTGTGGTAATACAGCGTCTTGTCCATACTGCTAGAGCCATCTCGTACTTTGCTAGGGTAGGGGACAAAAAACTAGGGGAATAGAACCATCCCGAAACTGGGTCATCTTAGTGGCAAAGGAGGAATTGTCTTCTGGTACGATCCTATCCTACAATGGCTACGTAGTTTATGAGTTCAAGTTATGATTACTCTCACTCATATCGGTGCTCAATACTACTCCCAAAATACTTTTATAATGCTCATAACTTCAAGAGTAAGACTTCTCAAAATGTCTTCTTAATCTTTCTGGACTTAGCCCAACTTTAGCTTTTCTTAAGCTTTTCTCAACTAGTCTCTTTACTTTGACTGAAAAAGGTATCATTATAGTTATCTCAAAGACATATACGCATTACTCAGCTATCTTAGAAAATAAAAACTTCAAATATTGCTCAGACTTAACTCAAATTCTAAACTTTATAACTTTTCATGAAATAGATATAGGGTTCTCATAATTTCAATCATAACTATAAATCTTGTCTCAATATTTTGAAATCAATGGTAAAATCAACAAAAGTCATGATCTTTATCAAGAAAATATGCATAAAAAATTCTTCAATGAACTTGGCTAAGTATACAGGGAACTTTGATCTCAGCTTGTAACTAAAATCTTGAATGGAAATTAGTGATTTAAGTTTCAAAATAGTAGGAGGATAACTTTTGGATATCCTTACATATCTGAGAGATTAGTTCTTGGAAGAATTGAAGAAGATTCTTGAATTCTTGACTTGGAATCTTTAGAGTTCTTGATGAAGAACCCTGATTCTTGAAAAAAAAAAAAGAATCAAGAATTCCTTTCTTAGAATTCTTCAATTTGTTTCTTGAAACCCTATGTTATGATTTAAGATTCTATTAGGAATTCATGAATATGATCATTTGAAGTTGACCCTTCCACCGACTCATACGAAAATTTAGTTGCTAAAAATTCTTTGGACTTGGCTTGATATAAAAAGGTCCCTTATACTCGTTTATTGTCTTAGAAGGGGTCGAGGAATGACCAAAGTGCCCTTTCCAAATTAAAACAATAAAATTTGATCTCGAAATACCATGTCTGCGACGCGCTTGGGACGCGGACATGTGTATTTCCTGAATTTCTTAGAATATATTCTTTGCAGGAAGTTTAAGAAAAATCCCAAGTGTAGGTCCGCGCCCCAGGCAGGCACCTCGCGCCCTGGGCATGCACTCTCACTGTCCCGAATTTAATTACGAAAAATTATTTTCTGATTCGGTTGCTCTAAAATCGGGTTGAGATCATCTTCCCACTTCATTTTTCGTGTTCATCACAAATTTGGTCTCAGATTTTTCATTGGAGCTTGGGAAGACACGTTATGCGCACAATCTCATTCTAGGGGTATTTCGGTAATTTTATTGGTATTACAATATCTCCCCGTTGGGATCATTCGTCCTCGAATGATGAGGATACTATGGTTTACTCATGGAAAGAACTCTACTCAAGAACTTAAACAAGCCACACTACACAATTGAAGCAATTATTAACCTTAAGAATAGAGGTAGGGGTTTACCCCTAATATCATAAAAGAAAAAACAAAGACGGATAGAATATACTAACCCCAATATTCAATACTCAAAAATGGTTAACTCAATGATAAAAATCAACTTTATGTAGGAACTCAACTAGATAATGGATATCACATCTGTATAGAGAAGAAGGTTACCACTTTGAATACTTCCATCAAAATTTCTGAAAGTATAAAAGCAAGCTTTTGGCTTGATATAAGGATGGGACTGCCGTGTATTTGGGGAACCAACTATTAGCCTTTATTGCAGCTAGTCTCCACTACTATGCTCTTTTCTCGAGTCCTACCTTTCATTAACAGAAACTTGTACTCTTATCATCATCTAAATCTATTGCATACTACCATCTTGTTCAAGCCTAAGTTAAAGTTACATAATGTTACCCCTAAGATGATCATGCTTATACTAATCCAATCCATAAGGATTATGTTCTGCACTTCCATAGGGACTCGCTTATAGAGAATAATATTCCCATACATCTACTTGGAATCCATTGTAAAGGTCCTCAATAGCCTACAAATATCACTCACCCAATGGTGATCACACACTCAAGCTTATCACTCTAATCACTTTATAGCTTCTTAGAGGTCAAACTTCCCAAGAATCTTTAAACTTATGATAACACCATTACATCCACAATCTTATTAACTCCTTTTAGGAGGCACACTAATATACTCTTACCTATCTGTTACATACAACTAGGTCTCATCTCTATTTATTACCTTAAATGGAATAAGCACACTATAATCGTCGCCCTAAGTGACACCCCTTCCCTTTCATCTGACACCACTCATCAACTATCATCCACACCACTATCAATACCAAAAGAAAGAATTATTATAAGGGCTTAAAGCATAATATCGTAAGAACGATTCATCCAGGAAAACTGATATGAGAACATTCATAACGTACTATAATGCCACTAGTGTTTTAGCGCTCATCACGAGTTTGTGGAACTGTATATGTTGTGAAGCTCAAGTCTTATCTTGCGTAACATAAGGCTGGAAATAGTTAGTTCATGAGATAAGACAAGAATTCTTGAATGAAGTTATCACTTCTCGCGTTAAGAGCTCAACATGAACACGCATCAACATGGAGTGAACGAGTCTGATTCATGGGCATGGTGCCCTTGCATAAGATAGGAATAAAGCATCATCATAGTGAAGTATAAGGAATATATACGGTAGAAAAGCATCAATATCTCATTCTGATCAACTCAGCACTATCAAAAATTCAAGATCTACTTTGGTTTATTACCTAACCATCTCCCCCTTAGCTCAAAGGTCACCTCTATGAGTATGTGAATTAATTCTCTTTGCTAAGCTATAGGTACAACCCTCCAGACAGTTGGAGCACCACTTTATATAGAGTGCTAATATCCTTCTGTTACTTACTATTCAAAGATGTTAAACTACTGCTAAAACTTTCTTCCGAGATACAAACTTCTAACTTTCTTCTCTATATCTTTATAGGCATATCCCATTCTTGCTACTCTTATTGGCGTAATAGCCGTTTTCTATGACTTATTATCTAATATCTTCCTTCTTGGTCCGCTAACATTCATCTTCTATGTTCACCTACATTTGACTGGAGAAAATTTAGACTATAATGGAAGACTCCTTATTATCTACGGCTATCCCCCTGTGACCCAACTCTTAAGGGTAGTAGAGAATGTCCACATTGGCCTACTCCATATTGATATCTCAATGTACTTAAAGTCTATTACTGTTATAGACTACCTTGGATATACATCACATCTCAGCCCCTTTTTCTTACCTAATGACTTAGCCTCAATTCACTATTTTCATTTAAGGGTCACATTTGCCATACTCGTAACCACACACTTCTTTCAAGCCAATATCTTAATCTCTTACTCATGCTATGTCAAGCCTACCAGACCAAATCTCCAACTAATAGTGTCACTCTCATCGTGCTATCCCCTCTTTTCATGATACTCACTTAAAGTTCAAGCTTAAGGTTTAATATTAAACATTTACATCCACATTTCTCATATATACTATACAAACTCTAAATTGCTAGATAAAGTCAAGAAATCTTAGATTGATAAATCTTATGATAAGAAATAAATCTTTATCCCATGGTCCATCTAAGTATAGTCGATCATCACACTCTCTTTCATAAGTTAAGATAATATCCACTCATCCATTACACCTTCTTACCTAGCTAAGCTCATACCTCTATAAATCTCATATGACTCTCCTTTCAAAATCATGAGCCTAGATTAGATCTACTACTTTATGCCCTCTATTCTTATATTCAACACATATACTTATCATTACTAACACAATGCTACTTTAATATCAACTCTTTTCATGTTCGAGTATACACCATCTCATACAAACTAACAACTCTTCCTCTACCTTATCAAAGAAGCTAGACGATACTTACTACTCTTTAACCAAAACTTAAGAAACTCAACTTATCACCACATGACTCTTAGCTACTAACTTTAAGAAGTTATTATTCTCACTCTTTGTGATTTCTATATCTTTCTAGCTTTAGGATCATTCTACCTCATATGGTCTATAAAGACCTTCAATCACCTTCTCTCAAGGGGAGGGGATTCTACTAAGTATTTAAAGGCATAACTTAACTTTTCTCTCAAGAATAACATTTGAAGAATGATTTATGGAACAAGTCTGGAAATATATCTTGTCTTGCTGTAGCTCAAACGCAGGATTCATATGAATAAGAATGCATTATTTTGGAGCGATAAACTTAAGTACACTAGTTGGCTCCTCTCAAGCCTAGTGTAGTCTCTTTTCTTTCTGAATACTTTATTTGAAGGTAACTCATCAATAAGGATCTAAAATTTTCTATTCCAACCGCCTTAATTATGAGAGGTAGTCAAACGAATACGGTAACCGCATGAATATAGATAAGTTTCTTAGAAAATAACCCTATTACACAATCTAGAGTGTGAAAGTAGGAAAACTTTTCTTATATATCAATAGTCTCTCATTTATAGAAATGGGGCCCTTACAACCATAAATAAGACCCTACCGACATGGCTTCATAGACATCCTAGGACACTTGAACTCTGTGCTCTGATAGCAACTTTGTCACGCCCCGAGCCTACCCCCTAGACGTGACTGGCACTCGAGAAACCATTGTTGGTCCCCAAGTGAACCCTTGGCCTGGCTGACTTACTCGACTGGAAACTTTAACATGTATGCAGAAGCTTTACCAGATGAACCTTTTAAAATATATATAGTAAAACTCAAGAGTCTCAATCATGCTTTATACAAAATCTGAAAACATCTCTTTATATATTAGTAATAATACTTAAACTGTCTGAATGGAAAGACTAGACTGACTAACTAACTCTTCCCATGAAGCCTCTACTATACTGTGATAGGTGCCGCAACAAGACCCACTTCTACCTGACTGTAAAATAAAATACATAAACTACACTGACTAGAGTCCTCTGAAAGCAAAGAGGTCTCACCCATTGCCTTTGGAAAGCTGATGTACAGAATATCTACTATCATGTGGATACTTGAATCTACATCATAAAATGATGCAGCGCCAAAGGCATTAGTACGCAGAATGTACGGTATGTAAAATGGCCAAAATTGAAACTCGGGAGAGGCAATACTTCTAAGGTAAATACAATATATCTCAATATGAAAAACATATGTAATGAATACAATACATGCTGAAAATATAACATCTGCTGAAAGTATAATTGTAAAACTAACTTGCTTTAGCTTGGGGTGTTTCTCTAATCGACTACCACCACTATGATCTTCGTGGTGGTACAGCGTCTTGCGCACGCTGCAAAAGTTGTCCTGTACTTTGCTGGGGTAGGGGATGAAAAACTAGGGGAGTGGATCCATCCCAAAACTGGGTCATCTGAGTGGCATATGAGGAATTGTCTTCTGGTACAATCCAATCCTACGCTCGCTACGTAGTTTATTAGTTCAAGTTATGATTACTTTCACTCATATCGATGCTCAGTACCACTCCCAAAATACTTTTATCATGCTCATAACTTCAACAGTAAGATTCTCAAAATGCCTTCTTAGTCTTTCGGGACTTAGCCAACTTTAGCTTTTCTTAAATTTTTCTCAATTGGTCTCTTTTCTTTGACTGATAAAGGTATCATTATAGTTATCTCAAAGACATATATGCATTACTCAACTATCTTACAAAATATAAACTTCAAATATTGCTCAGACTTAACTCAAACTGTAAACTTTATAACTTTTCATAAATAGATATAGGGTTCTCACAATTTCAACCATAATTGTAAATCTTGCCTCAATAGTTTGAATCAATAGTAAAATCAACAATAGTTATGATCTTTATGAAGAAAATATTCATGAAAAAATCTTCAATGAACTTGACCAAGTATACAGGGAACTTTGACCTCAACTTGTAACTAAAATCTTGAACAGAAACTAGTGATTTAAGTTTCAAAATAGTAGCAGGATAACTTTTAGATAGCCTTACATACCTGAGAGATTTGTTCTTGGAAGAATTGAAGACGATTCTTGAATTCTTGACTTGGAATCTTTAGAGTTCTTGATGAAGAACCCTGATTCTTAAAAAGAAGAATCATAAATTCCTTTCTTAGAATTCTTGAATTCGTTTCTTGAAACCCTAGTTTATGATTTAGGACTCTATTAGGAATTCATGAATAGTTGAGGAAATTCAGGTTGGGTCGATTGAAATATATGAAGAATAACTTATCTTGAGAATGAATCTTGAAAGCAAATCCTAACTTGATGATTCTTGAGCGTTCATGTTTAAGAGTGAAGGAGAGGATTTTTTATTATGAAAACTGACGTTTTGTATGTTTTTGGGACCTTAAATAGACCCCCAAAGGCTTTAGGATGAAAGTAGCCTTAAAATAAAAGAAGAAAATTCATTTCTTATCCAGTAAGGGTACGCGTTCTGTTCACGACGCACTAAGGGCATGGACCTTCAAACAGTTCTGCACTTATTCACTAAAATGGTCATAACTTTCTACTCCGAACTCTGATTAACATGAAATTTAATGCATTAGAAAGCTAATTCAAATATCTTCAATTTGATTATGGTTCACCTAACTCATTATACTATAGGAGATATGGTCATTTAAAATTGACCCTTCTATCGACTCACACGAAAACGTAATTGCTAGAAATTCTTTGGACTTGGCTTGATATAAAAGGTTCCTTATACTCGTTTAGGAGGGGTCGGGGAATGATTAAAAGTTCCATTCTCAAATTAAAATAATAAAATTTGATCTCAAAATACCATGTCCGCGACGTGCCTGGGGCTCGGACATGTGTATTTCGCGAATTTCTAAGAATACATTCTTTCCAGAAAGTTTAAGCAAAATCTCAAGTGTAGGTCCACGCCCTAGACGCATCGCGCCCTTGACACACACTCACACTGTCCTGAATTTAATTATGAAAAATTATTTCCGACTCGGTTGCTCTAAAATCGGATAGAGATCATCTTCCCACTTTATTTTTCGTGTTGATCACAAATCCAGTCTCGAATTTTTCATTGGAGCTTGAGAAGATGCGTTACACATGATTTCATTCTAGGGGTATTCCGATAATTTCATGAGTGTTACAGTTGAGGAAAGGACAAGGAGGTCAGAGAAGGAGCTCTCAAAGAAATACAAACAAGGACCTTAGAGAACAACTTTGCCATAAGTCCTGACCACTTTGTCAAGTTCTGCCCTCTATGGGCTCTGGAATATAAGAAAAATAATCCTGAGAAGACCAACGAACCTAGAAACCACCAGTATGTTCTCAAGGACAGAAAGATGACCAATCAAGAGGTTGATCTGTCTGTAAAAAGGGCACTCTCAGCCCTGGGGAACAACTCTAGCGATGAATCTGATGGAGAAGCTCCAGAGAATCAGTCCTTCTTGGCTATTGAAGGATTTGAGAAGAATGATTTTCTAGCACTTGTTGCCCTAGAAGAATCTGACGATGAGAGCAGCAAGAGCGAAGTGGAAACTCAAGTCGACGTTGACTTGAACAACCTCAAGCCACCAAAGCTGTTCAAAAGAAGAAGTGAGGTTGTGTATTTGATGAGAACGGACGAACTAGTTTGTTTATTTGCATCATTTTTTTCCAATTTTGTTTTGGTCAACATTTTGCCAGTTATGGGTATAGCTACAGAAACTATTGGCATGGTTCTGTAGCCTCTTTAGAGGATACTGGAGTAATTGAGTAATTTGGTCCCGACCAAATTGCTTGATGGGCAATAACAATAGCTTTCTGGCGATTGTTTCTTTACTTGGTTTAACATCACATTTTATGATGAACTTTTAGTTGGTTACTGCTAAACTTATTTCAACTTATTGTGAAATTTTGAGCATGTCAGATTTTGTTCCATTTTCATATGTAGAGTCTCTATGAGTTCTTGCTTGCCACAGTGACTCATTTAATTGTGTTCCAACAGCAAATTTGCTTTGAACATTTTCTGAAAAGGAAAAGTAGCTATCCTTAGCTGTAATCATCGAGTTTTCTTTTGCTTTGCCTACTCATTCAGCCACTTGATGTTGTCTGTCTTGTATGATGTTTTCTATTTGTTTAGTAAACTCTTTCTTGGCCAATTTACCTGGGTGCTTGTCCTTTTTTTTAACAAATCTAAATGGTAGAATAGTGCGTAAACTGAAATGATATCTTGTGATGTATACAGGCAAATTGTGCATCTTAATAGTCTTTGAACTTGTTGACTTGTTTCAATGAAGGAAAACATTTGTTTTGTACTTCTTACTCGAGCATATCAAGATAAATTTTAGAATTTTGTTTTAATACCATCCTCGTAAATAAATAAAGTATTTAATTAAATTCAAATTCTTAAAAAGAAAAATTAATAAGGTTCCTATGTTGGTTATGCAAATAAGTAGTACTATGAATAAATTAGAAGTTGGCTACCAGTAGACATCCCTCGAAATATGGGGATTTCTAACAGGGCACCTATAGGAACAATAATGATGACTCTATTACCTCAAGGGGTGAAGTTCCCTACTGTTGGCAATGGAACAATAGTATATTTGACTTTGGAGGTTAGAATATAACTACGTCTAAAATTGTAGACAAACCTCAAGTATCAGGGAAGCTGGTAGAACCCATAGGGAAGGACTAAGCTTCTGTGGTGCAAAGGAAGCTGGATCTGACCAAGCCAAGGGGACAAGAGAAGTGAAATATTCTATTTATTGAGAAGAAGCTTGTTGTTCGAGGTAAGACCCTAAAATTAATGGAGGCTATTGTCAAGGACAAGAGTAATAAAACAATCTATCTTGAAGGTTGGTTCATTGATTTTGATTTTAGAGCTGAAGTTTTGCAAACGGTTCTTCTATGAATAAAATTGCCTAAGTTAACTATGAGCTATTGAGGAATGGACTCTTTAAGTCGAATTTATTATGCTTTGGACATCCCTCTATATGAGGATGAAGAACAACCATCATTAAAAAGCTCTCTTTTGATAGACTTTTGGTGGATATGAATGTTACTATGAAGCTACTAGATGTTGTTAAGGTCCTAGACTCTATTGAAAAAATTATTTGAACAACCAATGTAATATAATTGAATTCCTAAATATTGTCTCAAATTTTTAACAGGTCATACATGTAAATCTATCTCACAAAGGAGTAAATCCCTTGGCAAACCAGCTGGGAAGCAAGTAATCATGTTAAGCCCTAGACCAAAATACTTGAAGAAGATATAGTGCAGTATGTCTCTGAAGCCATGCAAAGCATGAAAAAACAGTATGAGGCTACAAGAAAAGGGGAAACAAAGATAGAGTCTGAGTCTGCCACTGAAGAACACCAATGGACTCATGTCGCAGCTAGATATGCAAGAAACTAAAGGAAATAGTACAACTCCCAAGTACTTTTAAAAAAATCACTCCCGTAGCCATCTGGACCTGGACTCTTATTCACATCAATGCTAAACATCCCATCTTTGTCTTCTTTGTTGGAGAAAGGTTTCATAAATTCACATTGGTCTTCCACAGAAAAGTTATACCATAATTAAATATTCCTATGTATGCTTTGTTCCCGTGGCTTTCCTTATTTCCCATGATGCTTTCAAAATAATTAACAAATACTTTTGTTATTTTTTCTGGTCTAGTCTGCATATGTCCTTGATTATCTTGTACTTGCATAACAAATTAATTAAGCCTTCTCTATTTAATCACAAAAGAATATTTCGTGCACTCATCCCCTTGCTTGACCCATGTGGCTTTACTTTTTTGCAACAAATGAATACTTGCTAAATAATTGGATTGGAATATTCCAGTACTTCTGCACAAGCTTAGTATATTCCAATGAGTACTCCAAATATTGCAATATTTCAATGATTTTCCTCTCAAAGTCCTTCTCTGTAACATGTGGATCATTATTGGACAGTGACTACTAATGCCCTCCACTAAGATCTTTGCTTCACATTCATGGAAGTTGTCCACGCACTGCAGTGAAAAAATTCTTATATCTTGATTATCGTTAGAAGTGTATTGGTGTCACGATCCGAACCCCGGGCCATAACTAGTGCCGACAGGGCACTTGGACAAATCCCAAATCACGAATACCCAAAAAAATTTTCTCACAAATTCTGCCGAAATTTCGGCAGAGTTTTCTCTGTTTTACTGACTAAACCCACTTGAAATAAAAACCAGCAGCAACCAGACAGTCATGTATTTATACGATTTATAGCATAACCAAATGAAAGTGCGGGCTTACAAGGTCTACGCTGCGGTCCTGCCGCCTAATAACATTCACACATATATAAGAATACGGTCTCGCCGCCTGATAAGTACAGAAGCACACACTAGTCTATATACAAACACAAAGTTCTC
>JAABOM020047760.1:0-15964 GCA_011800125.2 Solanum clarkiae | reverse complement strand
TTTCTATTTTGATCCAATCGAGGACTTCCGACTCAAACTTAATTATACACACCAAATTCACTTGATACTATAATCATTCACTGGGAATATACTTAAGTTCAAATTACACGACCTCCACAATAAAATTTTTCGATTGGATAGTTATCCTTAATTTAAAAAAAAACGGGGTCTACCAAGTGAACGGATGGAAAAATTGGAAAAGTGTTGCCTCACTGAAGGCTTGACTGATCGTGTGGCACTCCGCGGGTCGTGTGGAGTACCCGCTGAGACAAGACTTAGGCTCGAAATTGCCATTGGAATACTTGAGAAAAAGTTAGCGTCGACGTCACTTTGACTGGCCACTTTCACGGACCGTGTAATGGTCTGTCCAACTACATTTACACAAGAAAATGTGGCCATGCCACTCCATGCCCCAGTCCCACAAGCCATCAACCCTCACACAGCCAGTCAAGTGAAACGACCCCAAAAAGTGCCTAAAAATGTATCTCGAAAGTGCCCAGAATCTTGTTTTCCACATATCTAAAAATTCATTTGTTATTTCACAAATGCGACTTCATATTCTTGTTTAGGGGGTCCAAATTAGGGGGACAAGGGTATAACCTCGATTTTAAAGGAAAGGAATCAATTTATGAAATTTGCACTTAGTGCAATTTCCTGTCAGGGTCCGCGACCTCTACGCGACGCGTAGAGGTGTAAATTCTGCATTGTTTTTCTTAGTTCATCTAGATTTTTCTAAGTGTTGGGTCTAAGATTTCCCAAACATACTTTTTACCTATACTTTAGCCTTATTTCACCCTTATATCACCCTAAACATTCCCCAATACTCACCAAGACACTATTTGCTCCTAAATTTAAGCCCCAAACACAAGAGCAATCTTAGGGATTTCATCAAGGATCTTACTCAAGCTTCAAGTCTCCATTTTCAATCATCTTCAAGGGTTCTCCAAAGTCAAGGTATGTGGTGTTGAACCATTGGGTCCTTTCACCCATAGTGCCTAAACCCTCTTTTTACTAATATTGTATGTTTTAAATTTTATTTTATATATGGGTCTTGTATATTGAGAAATTTAATGCACACTAATTTTAGTTCATGAAAGTATGGTTGTTTTAGCATGTTTTGAGCTCCAAATCTTGGATCTAATGTTGAATTTGATGAGGGGTTTTAATGTGAATGTCTTGAGGGTATTGCAAGGTGTTGGTTGATGGTTTCACTACACATTTTCTTGCATGATTTCATCTCTAAATTGCATGGTCTTTTACCCCTATTTCACACCCCCTAAGTGTTTGACGAAATGTTCGGCTAGGGTTTCTTGAGGAAATGAAGGTATGAAGCATGAGATATAATGTGATTGATATTATGACAATGAAATAAGCTTATGTATATGATATACTCTAGATAAAGTATTTAAATAGATGATACCCGATCCGGAGAGGGGGGGCACAAGAGCTTGGGTAACCATGTTGGGGGTTTATACCCATACACCATGCGAGAGGTTTATACTTCATCACTATGTTGATCAGGTGTGATTATCATCAACCATATGAAGGGTTTATACTTTATCACTGTGTTAATAAGGCGTGATTATCATCAACCATATGAGGGGTTGATACCACACAACCACCAAGGGATTTATACCTTGAATAGCTAGTTTGGTCTCTTCTACACTTATGATGTTCTATATGAGCGTGAGTTACTTAAGCATGTTTACAATGCATTGACCATTCATGTCATATTGTTATATCATGCCTATTGTCTATTATTATGCATGTTAATTATGAAGTTTAACTCTTGTTGCATTGCATCCCACATACTTAGTACATTCAAAGGTACTAACGCATACTCTTGCCTATATGATATCACCATGTAGGAACCGGTGCCCAAGTTGATCATTCTCCTCCTCCACGTGGCTAGTCGGTGCTATTTCAAGCTTGTTGGTGAGTCCTCCATTCCAGGGACCTTGGTTTATACTTTCGTCTTGCCTTGTATTGAGACATTCTATTTTGTGTTCTAGTTGACTATGAGGTGAGCCCGGTTACTTTGTCTTGGTCCCCGCTCTATCTATGTATTTAGAGGTGTTTGTTGGACAAGTTATGTATTTATGATATGAATTATGATGTCTTGTCTCTTGAGGTTGATATCCTTAGCCCCTTTGCCCTTTATGCTTTTTTAATGTCTTTTACATGTTTCTACTATCAATGATGTGTAATGATAAGTTGAGTGGCTTGATTGACGTTCCTTTGGGTTCCCTATTCGTCATGTTATGTCTAGGCCCTATGCTTGGGTCATGACAAACTTGGTATCATAGCACTAGGTTGATAGATCCTCGGAGTCCAACACATAATGTCAATTAGAGTCCTATTCATGGTTGTGAAGCACGCCATGACAATGAGTAGGAGGCTATAAGGCGTTTTAGGAAATGTTTTCCTTCTTTACATTCTAAGTCGTGCTATAGAGTTGTGGTGATTTTTCCCCCTTAATGATTGTCCTTTGCTATGCTAGATCAAGCGAAACACTAGAGGAAGACGTGCCCAAACTCCTGAGGAGCAACCTACCAATGGTGAGCTTTGAGATGCTCTTACTATGCTTGCCCAAGTGGTGGCCAACCAAGTACAATAAGAGGCCCAAGCCCCTCATGCTACTATGTCGGGAGCTAGGGTAAGATACTTCATGATCCTCCAGTTTTCCATGGGTCAAAGGTGAAAGAAGATCCACAAGAGTTCATTGATGAGGTCTAAAAAATTTTGAATATCATGGGTGTTGGCTGAATGAAAAGGCGGAGTTGGCGGCGTACTAACTCTAGGGAGTAGCTCAAATTTGGTATGAGCAATGGAAGGGTGTGAAGGGTAATGGCTATATGGTCCTTTGGGAAGAATTCAAATTGGCCTTCCTTAACTGGTTTTTACTTCTTGAGTTTAGGGAAGCAAAGTTGGTAGAGTTTATGAACTTAAAACAAGAAGCTATGAGTGTGAGGGAGTATCCCTCCAATTTACTCAAATTTTAAATATGTTCCTTACTTGGTGGCCGATCCTAGATCATAGATGAATAAATTTGTGATGGGGATCTCCGACTTGGTGAGTGAAGAATGCTGGTCCACCTTGCTTATTAGTGACATTGAATTGTCTCGGTTAATGACATATGCCAAGCAAATGGAGGAGGAAAGATTGACGAAGAGATGGGGACATGAGGTCAAGAGGGCTCGATTTAAGGGTAAATTCCAAAAGGGTGCTAAGTTTTGTCAAGGCCAAGGGACTTATCATGGTACTAATAGGGGGTTAGTCAATGACTTCCCTAGGCCACAAGGTGTTAGTGGGGTGGCTCCTAACGATGTGTGCCCTAAATGTGGAAGAAGTAATAGAGGCCCATATTTGAGGGGTTCTAATGCATATTATGAATATTGGGAGCTCAAGGTGCTGCGATTCCATTGGGAAGAGGTGGTCCTCAAGGTGCTTCCACAAGGAAAAATTGATTTTACGCTCCACATGGGAGGCAAGGGTTGGTGAGGTCCCCGATGTTGTTACCGGTATATTGAAAATCTTTGATCTTGATATATATGCTTTGATTGATATGGGTGTGTCACCCTTTCCTTTGGTACCCCATTTGTTGCTAAAAAGTTCCATGTTGAGTTGGAGTTGTTGCATGAGTCATATGAGGTGTCTACTCCTATTGGTCATCTATCGTTGCTAGGAAGGTGTATAGAAATTGTCTGATTTGGATCTTACATAAAATCTTACCTTGTGATCTTGTTGAGTTAGACATGGTTGATTTTGATGTTATTCTTGAATGGATTGGTTGCATGCATACTATGCTTCTATTGATTGTAGAACTCATAGGGTCAAGTTTCAGTTACTTAATGAACCCGTTCTTGAGTGCGAAAGTCATGATGTGGTTGTGAGGGGTTATTCATCTCATGCATTAAATCCCATAGGCTGCTTTCCAAGGGGTGTTTATATCATCTTGTGAGAATTAAAGATGTGGAGTCTAAAGTCTCTTCCATTGAGTCAGTCCCAATTGTAAATGAGTTTCTTGATGTCTTCCCAAATGACCTTTCCAGTGTCCCTCCTAAAAAGGAGATAGATTTTGGCATAGATATCCTTCCCGACACTCAACCTATCTCCATTCCTCCTTACCGTATGTCCTCGACAAATTTGAAGAAGTTAAAGAAGCAATTAAAAGATTTGTTGAAAGGGGGTTTATTAGACCAAGCCAATCATCTTGGGGTGCACTGGTGTTGTTTGTAAGGAAGAAAGATGGGTCACTTAGAATGTGTATTAACTACTGGCAACTTAATAGGGTCATTATAAAGAATAGATATCCTCTTCCAAGAATTGATGACTTGTTTTATCAATTGCAAGGGCTAGCTTTTTCTCTAAGATTGATCTTTAGTCCGGGTATCATCAAGTGAGGGTGAGGGAGTGTGATATTCCCAAGATGGCCTTCCGGACTAGATACGAACATTATGAATTTGTGCTAATGTCCTTTGGGTTGACTAATGCACCGGCCATCTTCATGGATCTAATGAATAGGGTCTTCAAATCCTACCTTGATTACTTTGTTGTGGTCTTCATTGATGATATTTTAATTTATTCACATAGTAGGGAGGAGCATATAGGCCATTTGAGGGTTGTGTTGCAAAGATTGAGGGAGGAGAGATTGTATGCTAAATATGACTAGTGTGAGTTTTGGTTGAAGGAGGTTGCATTCTTGGGTCATGTGGTGTCGGGGGATGGCATTAAGGTGGATCCTAAGAAGACCGAGGTGATTAGAAATTGGCCTAGACCATTGACCCGTTCGGATATTAGTAGTTTCTTGGGCCTTGCGGGTTACTACAGAAGGTTTGTGGATGGGTTCTCCTCCATTGCTTCTCCTATGACAAATTTGACTCAAAAGAAGGTTAAGTTTGTGTGGACGGATGAATATGAGAAAAGCTTCCAAATATTGAAAGATAGACTTGTGTTCGCTCCTATATTGTCACTACTGGATGGGATTGAGGGTTTTGTTGTGTATTCTGATGCCTCTAGAGTTAGTTTGGGTTGTGTGCTAATGCAAAATGGTAAGGTCATAGCCTATGCTTCTAGGCAACTCAAGGTGCATGAAAAGAACTACCCTACCCATGATCTTGAATTAGCCGTTGTGGTGTTTGCATTAAAGATTTGGTGTCATGTATGGGGTGCAATTTGATGTCTTCACCGATCATAAGAGCCTTCAGAATGTCTTCACATAAAAAGATCTTAACTTGAGACAAAGAAGGTGGCTAGAACTCCTTAAGGACTATGACATGAGTGTGCATTACCATCCGAGCAAGGAAATGTTGTGGTCGATGCTTTGAGTCAGGTGTCTATAGGTTGCCTAGCTCATGTGGATGGTAGTGATAGGGAGATAGCTAGGGAGGTGCATAGATTGGCTAGATTGGGGGTAAGGTTGGAAGATATGGGGAATGGTGTGGTTGTTGTTGATGGTTCTAAATCTTCTTTGGTTGATGAGGTGATAGCAAAACAAGATCTAGACTCCTCCTTGCTTGAATTGAAGGCCTTGGTAAAAAAGGGCAAAATAGAGGTTTTCTCCCAAGGGGGAGATGGGTCCCTTAGATACCAAGGTAGGTAAAGTGTTCCATGTGTTATTGGTTTGAGGGAGAGAATTCTTGATGAGGCCTATGATTCCTCTTATTCTATCCAACCATATTCCACCAAAATGTATAGAGACTTGAGGATATGTATTGGTGGGGAAGCATGAAGAGGGATATTGCCAAATTTTTTTCGGTTGCCATAGTTGTCAACAAGTCAAAATCGAACATCAAAGGTTGGATGGCCTAACCCAAGACATAGAGATTCCCACTTGGAAGTGGGAGGTGATTAATATGGATTTCATGGTTGGGTTGCCCAAGAATAGAAAAAGGTTTTGATTCCATATGGGTGGCGGTTTATAGGATAACGAAATTGGCTCACTTCTTCCCGGTCAGGACTGCATATAGGGCTGAAGAGTATATATCATTGTACATCCACGAGTTGGTGAGGTTACATAGGGTTCCTTTATCATCATATCGGATCGGGGTGAACAATTCACTTCACATATTTGGAAATATTTTCAAAGGGGTCTTGGTACCAAAGTTCACCTTAGTACGGCCTTCCACCCTCAAACGGATGGCCAAGCCGAAAGGACAATTCAAACACTTGAGGATATGCTTAGGGCTTGTCTCTTGGATCTTAAAGGTAGTTGGGAAATCTTCCGTTGATAGAGTTTGCCTGCAATAATAGTTATCACTCTAGCATCGGTATGGCTCCTCTTTAGGCTCTTTATGGTAGATGGTGTAGATCACCGGTGGGTTGGTTTGATGTTGTAGAGATGGCTTTTTTGGGACCAGATCTGGTTATGGAGGCTCTTGAGAAGGTTAAGATGATTAGGGAAAGATTGAGAACAACCTAAAGTTGTCAAAAATCCTATGCCCGTGTAAGAAGAAGAGACCTAGAATTTCAAGTGGGTGATTGAGTCTTTAAAGGTTTCTCCAATGAAAGGTGTGGTCTATTTTGGTAAAAAGGGGAAATTGATTCCAAGGTATGTTGGCCCTTATGAGGTGATAAAGAGGGTTGGCAAGGTAGCTTATGAGTTGAAATTGCCCAGTGAAATGAATGTGGTTCATTCGGTGTTTCATGTCTCTATGTTGAGAAAATGTATCGGTGATCCTAATACCATTGTGCCTCTTGATGTTGTGGGTATTTTTGGGGATAACTTAACCTATGAGGAGGTTCCAGTTTAGATCTTAGATAAGCAAGTAAAGAGATTGAGGAACAAGGAGGTGGCATCTGTTAAGGTTCTTTGGAGGAACCAAGAAGTCAAAAGTGCTACTTGGAAGGCCGAAGAGGATATGCAAAAGCGGTATCCTTATATTTTCCACTCCACTCAAGTCTAAGGTACTAATTCTAAGTCTCCTATATGATATCAAGTCTTATATTTCAACCCCTATATCATTTATGTGCATTCATGTTTAAGTTGGCAAATTATGATGATTTTACACCTATGTGGAGATTTTTAAAGTGCTACTTAAATGTAATGTTGCATCTATGTTGAGGGCTGATTTTTTCATGATTATTCTTTTCTTGAATATCTCTTAAACATTCGGGGATTAATGTTCCCAAGGGGGAGATATTGAAACGACCCCAAAAAGTGCCTAAAAACATGCCTTGGAAGTGCCCGAAATTTTGTTTTCCACATATCTAAAAATCCATTTGTTATTTCAAAAATTCGACTTCATATTCTTGTTCAGGGGGTCCAAATTACGAGGAAAGGAGTCTAACCTCGATTATAAAGTAAAGGAATCAATTTATGAAATTTGCACTTGGTGAATTTACAGAGAGGGTCCGCGACGCGGAGAGGTGTAAATTTTGTGCTATTTTTCTTAGTCCATCCAGATTTTTCTAAGTGTTGGGCCTAAGTTTTTTCAAATGTGTTTTTACCTATACTTAGCCTTATTTCACCCTTATATCACCCTAAACACTTAGCCAAATATTTGCTCCTAAATTCAAGTCTCAAACTCAAGACCAATCTTAAGGATTTCATCAAGGATCTCACTGAAACTTCAAGTCTCCATTTCTAATCTTCTTCAAGGGTTCTCCAAAGTTAAGGTATGTGGTGTTGAACCATTGGGTCCTTCCACCTATGGCGCCTAAACCCTCTTTTTACTAATATTGCATGATTTAAAGTTGATTTTACATGTGGGTCTTGTATATTGAGAAATTCACTGTATAGTGGATTTAGTTCATGAAAGTAAGGTTGTTTAAGCATGTTTTGAGCTCCAAATCTTTGATCTAATATTGAATTTGATGAGAGGTTTTGATGTAAATGTATTGGTGGTTTGAAAGATGCTGATTAATGGTTTCACTATAGATTTTCTTGCATGATTTCATCTCTAAATTTCATGGTCGTTTACCCCTATTTCACACCCCTTAAGTGTTTGATAAAATGTTCGGATAGGGTTTCTTGAGGAAATAAAGGTCTGAAACATGAGATATGATATGATTGTTATTATGATGATGAAATGAGCTTACATATATGATATACTCTGTATAAAGTGTTGCGATAGACCATACCCAATCCGGGGTGACAAGAGCTCGAGTAACCATGTTGGGGGTTTATATCCATCAACCATGTGATGGGTTTATACTTAGTCACCATGATGATAAGGTGTGATAATCCTCAACCATGCAATGGGTTTATACTTCATCACCATGTTGATAAGGTGCGATTATCATCAACCATGTGAGGGGTTTATACCACTTAACCACCAAGGGGTTTATACCTTGAATAGCTAGCTTGGTCTCTTCTACACTAATCATATTCAATATGAGTGTGAGTTACTTAAGCATGTTTACTATACATTGACCATTCATGTCATATTGTTATATCATGCCTATTATCTATTGTTATGCATGTTGATTATGAAGCGTAACTCTTGTTACATTGCATCCCACATAATTAGTACATTCAAAGGTACTAACACATACTTTTACCTACATGATATCACCATGTAGGAACCGGTGCCTAAGTTGATCATTATCCTCCTCCACGTGGATAGTAGATGCTATTACAAACTTGTTGGTGAGTCCTCTATTCCGGAGACCTTGGTTTATGCTTTCTCTTTCCGAGTATTGAGACATTCTATTTTATGTTCTAGTTGACTATAAGGGTGAGCCCGATTACTTTGTCTTGGCCCTGGATCTATCGATGTATTTAGAGGTGTTTGTTGGACAATTTATGTATTTACTATATAAGCTATGATGTGTTGTCTCTTGAGGTTCATATTTTACCAAGCTATCCCTTTGCCTCTTTGCCCTTTATGCTTGTTTTATGTCTTTTACATGCTTCTGTGACCAATAATTTGTAATGATAAGTTGAGAGGCTTAATTGGGGTTCCTTCAGGTTCCCCATTCGTCGTATCACGTCTAGGCCCTAGGCTTGGGTCGTGACATCAAGGGTGCCCATGGAACCTCACTTAGCCAAAATATTCCCTCATGCCAACCTTGCCTCTCTAGCATACCCCCACGACCCTCCACACGATCAGTGGCAAGCCACATGGCCCGTGCCACAGGCCATGTCACATTCCTTAGGCAAAGCCATCCAAACGTTCCGTCCAACACATCACTGGTCATTAAGTTGTCTGTGTGACATCACTGCACGGGAGAGTCTCACGAAAACGGTCATAACCCCTTCTTCCGACCTCAGAAAGAGGTGAATCCAAGTGAGATGGAAAGCTTACTCAAAGGGATTCCCATTCCATAGGCCAAAAATGGCCTTTTCCAGCCCCAATCCATCCAAATGGTTCATCCAAGGTCACACTGCCCATCAAACTGCCTGTGTGAGATCACTGCATAGGAAGGTCTCACAAAAATGGTCATAACTCCTTCATTCGACCTCGGAATGAGGTAAAAGGGTGTTTCATTTGACATGTTATAGGACATCCACTTCTAAGTGTGCTAAAATATATTCCCATGTAAAGTTAACTCTTTTATTGGTACTTGTGTAAAACTTAGCTAATGAAATTCCTTTAACTTGACTTGATGTAGGAGACCCATGATGGCTTGAAACAGCATAAATAAGCTTGAATTGAAGGTTTGAAATTAAACTTAGATCAAGCTTGGAGGTTCCAAAAGGTGTCACCTTGGCCCAAAACTTTTCGAAACCAAATCTCAAGCATTACCAAAGCTATACATAGAATTCGGGTCCTTACGTCATCTCGCTCTTGGGAACATTCGTCCTTGAATGTGGAAGAAAAACGCTTGAAAGGATTGAATTAGAACATGAAACTTCCAAACACAAGGTACAATACATAATTCACCATTTGAAAATCATCCAATCGTTAAAACTCGTATCAAAACGTATTCAAATTATTTTAAAATATCATAAAATAAAATAAGTCATTTTCATGCACATGTATGCATGTCATGTCATAAGACTCAAGAGAAAAAGAATTAGGACTATTGAGAATAAGAAAAACCTAATACCATGGGCTTGAGTAGACTGTAAAGGATAGAGGTAGCATTGCAACATACTTGATTCCACTCCCCATGTAGTACTTTCAATATGTTGATCCTCATTGCGAAGCCTCTCCACTTGCCCATCCAAGATCTCAGTCAAAACTTCCTCATAAGACAAGCTATCCTCAACCTCCACTCCTCCCAAAGGAACAATAGCACTAGTATCACCAACCAACTTCCTCAACTTAGACACATAGAAATCTGAATGAATAAAACTCATACGCAGAGGCTAATCCAATCTATAGGCCACATTCCCACATCGCTTAACAATTTCATAAGGGCCTACATACTGGGAAACATACCTTGCTCTCCTTTCCAAAATGCAATGCACCCTTAATAAGTGATGCCTTCACATCCACCCAATCACCAATATAAGACTCATGATCCCTCTCTCTAATATCTAAGTAAAACCCCTTGGATGACTTCGAACCATCCTCAACTTTTCCCTAACTAATCCCACTCTCTCCATAGCCTCCAACACTAAACCCGGGCCTATAGAAGTCATCTCATCTAACCCAAACCATCCCACCAAAGACCTACACCTTCTATCTCACAAAGCCCCAAATGGAACTGTACCAATGCTAGCATGAACGTTATTGTTGTAAGCAAACTCAATTAGCGGTAGATGATTACTGTAATTAACCTCGAATTCTAACACACAAGACCTCATCATGTCCTCCAAAGTTTGAATTGTCCAAACATTGAAAGTAGTCTCAACCGATAAGAAATGAGCCAACTTAGTCCTCTAGTTAACAATACCCCAAAATGAATCAAATTGCTTTCAGGTCCAAGGCAAACAAACCACAAAATCCATGTTTGCCTCTCCCACTTCCAAATAGAAATTTCAACATTTTGAGTCAAACGACTGGATCTTTGGTGCTCTACCTTCATTTGTTAACAATTAGAGTGTTTGGATACAATCTTGACCACATCCTTCCTCATACGATGCGACCAATACACTCCTCTTAAACCTTAGTACCTCTTAGTAGATTTTGGGTGAATAGAATAATGAAAGTTATGGGCTTTACTCATGATCATATCCTTATGACCATTAATGTCCGAAACATACAAATGATCTTGGTATTGAATTACATCATCTACCCCTTGGGAGAAAAACTCTATCTTTTTTTCTGCAACAAAATTCTTCAACTCAACCAACGGTGGGTCTAAGTCTTACCTTCTCTTAACATCCACATCCACAAAGATTTGACCCCATTCTGAACATGGATACCACTATCATTGGAGTTATCCAACCTAACACCTAATATATCCCAATAATAAACATACTTTACCAACTCCCTCTTCCCTTCGGTAACATGAGGCATACTTCCTATAGATAGCCCACTAAGAGTGTCAACTATAGTGTTCTCCTTGTCGGGATGATGTCATACACCTATGTTATAGCCCTTTAGGAGTTTCAACCTTCTCATTTGCCTCAAGTTATGGTCCTTTTGGATGAATACATATTGCAAAATCTTGTGGTCGATGAAAATGTCCATATACATCCCATACAATTAGTTTCAAAATTCTCAAGGCAAACACCATTACCACTAACTCAAGATCATAAGTCATATACTTATGCTCATGCACCTTAAGTTGCCTTGATGCATAAGGCATCACCTTACCATGTTGCATAAGTACACCACCTAACCCAATTTGAGAAGCATTACAACACATCACCAACTCATCTAAGCCATCTGATAAAGTTGAAACAAGAGCCGATGTAAACCGATCTTTCAATGCCTAAAAACTCCTCTCATGCCCATCCGACCATGCAAACTTAGCCTTCATTTGAGTTAACTTGGTCAATGGAGATGCAATGGGTGAGAAACCTTCTACAAACCTTCCATCATTACCAGTCAACCAAAGAAAACTTCGAATATTCGGAGAAGCAAGCTTGCTAAACTGTGCACACCCTTCTCCAACTCCCATCTAACCTCATTTATAAGATCAGCTACAACCTTCTCCTTGCCTGGATTGCATTATGAGCCTAAAGAAACTCTTCCTATCCAGTAGGAAGGGATGGAGAAAGGAAATCTTAAGATACATTCCATGGCACGATAAGAATCAAGAAAAAATGAAACATCTCCTAAAAAGCCTTGTAGCCTCCTACCCATAGATATAGTGCGGTTCACACCCATGAACAAGACTCTACTTGAAGTGGCATATTAGACTCCAAGGACCATTTATAAACCTAGTTCTCTGATACTATCTTTGTCACAATCCGGACCTGGGGTCTAGGAGTGACATGGCAAATAGGAACTCGAGAATCCCCAAACAAGCCTCAAAGTACCAAAATTCACATCATCGATTTGGAAGTGCATTAAAAATTAAACAACTAGTTCTAAGGGGAGGGAAAGTAGGACTCAGCTAAGGGGATAATTCGAGACTTAGATCTTCCACATTTCTACATCAAACATAAATATACATATCAAATTCCCATAATCAATCCAAGATAGCCATAACTAAAAGATCATGTAGGAAAAAATATATGTTAGTTCATTTGAATATACTAAGTATGCAAGGTGCAATGCATGTAACTTACAAACCCTGCATATCAAGGTTAGATGATAAGGGCACACAATATAGAAAGAATTGAATATCAAGGAATGTAATATAACGAGATGTTATGCAGTCATGATGCATGAAATGCAAATGATGCACTTATATATATTGGGGATGTGACCTCAACCGACTTAAGTAAAACCAAGCAAGCTATTACTTGGAATCCTGATGAAATCCCTCCATCGGTAAAGGGATGATCTACTTGCTAAGGATAGACCATACTTCACCTTACATGACAACTCTCATTTCACATGAAGTAACCTTCCTTACAAGGCAACTCCCATTTCGGATACGATTCTTACAAATAGCACATCAATTTATATTATTTCTTCTCCTTACAGAACAACTCCCATTTCAGAGGCATCTTTCCTTATGGGATAACTCTCATTTTGGAAAGGGAACCAAAGCTAAGAACATAGTTCAAGGAACGAGAGCGAACCCTCCATCCATTGGTGCTAAATCGTTCTCCCATAAGAATACGTATACGTATATATATATATATACTTTCAAGAGAAGTTAGTCACTTCCAAGACCATTTCAATGCATTCTTAGCTTAAAGGCCAAAACATAATTTCATAGTCAAGTACTCATGCATAGGAATAGCTCATTCATATACAAAATGGTGCAAGCATCCAAAATGCTCAAAGAGCCAAAATCAAGGACATATATGTGATCATAATGTTATCATAACCAATATTTTATCAAAATCATACCATAAAATAAAATTGAGCTCAACTCATAACATAGTTTCTCAAAATAATCCATGTACATGAATGCGTATGCTATGAACAAAGAGGGAATGACATGGGTAACTAAGATTCAATCTAAGATCAATATTTATAATATGAAATTGAAGTGAAAACATAATTAAATCCATATTTAAATCCATAGTATAATCACCCATGCACGTAGTAATTCGTGAAAGGGGAGTATCCTATAGTTATAGTAGATTAATACACGATCTGTACAAGAGACAGTTGCTTCTTAGCCGTAAAATACTTGCACAAATATGTGATTTGGCAGATTTAGATTCAAAAAAAGGGAACATGCATACTTAAAATTTCATAAATCCAAAGTAAATCCTCATATAATGGTTTAAATCACATTAAATTCATCAAATAAATACTACCCATGCACCAATAGAATTTTAAGAATCATAATATTCAAAACCCTAAATTAAAGTAAGCAAAATCCATGTAGGTTTTCCTGAAAATAATTTTGGGTCTCCTTGATTGGAAGGAATCAATGATTAACCCACATACCTAAGACTTTGAGTTTCTTCGAATTGAGTTGTGAAAGGCTTGATGTTTGGAAGTGGGTCTTGAAATCCAAAGTTTGCTCTTTAGTTCCCTTGAATTCGTATTGGGGTGTTGATGGAGGCTCTTGAGAGAATTTGAAAATTTATTTGAGATGAGAGTAATGACTTTGATCCTTTGGAATAGGGGTTAGGTCTTTTTAGAAGGTTAAGATAGCATTGAAAGTCTAAAAAGGTCATTAGAGTAATCAAAATTTACAAAAACATCATTAGTGAATGGATGAAAAAATTGGCCAAGTTTGCCTCACTAGAGGCTTGACTGATCGAGTGGCACTCCATGGGTCATGTAGAGTGCCCGTGAGACAAGACTTAGGGTCAAAATTGCAATTGGAACACTTGAGAAAAAGTTAGCGTCGACGTCACTTTGACGGGACACTTTCATGGACCCTGTGGTGTTACACGGACTATGTAGCGGTCCTTCCAATCACACTTAGACAAGTAGATGTGGCCAGGCCACTCCATGCCCCAGTCCCACGAGCCGTAAACCCTCACATGGCCAGTCAAGGGTGCCCGTGGCACCTCACTTAGCCAAAATTTTCCCTCATGCCAACCTTGCCTTTCTTGCACACCCCCACGACCCCCCACATGGTCAGTGCCATGCCAAACAGCCTGTACCACTAGCCATGTCACATTCCTTAGTCTAAAAATGGCCTTTTTCCATCCCCAAGCCATCCGAACGGCCCGTCCAACACATTACTGGTCGTCAAGCTGTCCGTGTGACATCATTGCACAGGAGGGTCTCACGAAAATGGTCGTGACTCCTTCATCCAACCTCAGAATTAGGTAAAACCAAGTGCGTTGAAATGCTAAATCAAAGGGATTCCCATTCCTTGGGAAACGAATGGCCTTTTCTAATCCCAATCCATCCAAATGGTTTGTCTAAGGTCACACTGCCCATCAAACTGTCTGTGTGATATCACTGCACAGGAGGGTCTCACGAAAATGGTCATTACTCCTTCATTCGACCTCGGAATTAGGTGAAACCAAGTTTGTTTCGAAGCTAACTCAAAGGGCTTTCATCTGACTTGTCTTCAACTATCTACTTCCAAGTGTGATAAAATATATTCCCATTTAAAATTAATCCTTCTATTGGTACTTGTGAAAAACTTAGCCAACGAAATTCCTTTGAGCTTAACTTGATATAGGAGAGAAATGATGGCCTTAAAAAACATAAATAAGCTTGAATTGAAGGCTTGAAAGTGAACTTAGATCGAGCTTAGAGGTTCCATAAGGTGTCACCTTAGCCCAAAACTTTCCAAAACCAAATCTCAAGTGTCACTAAAGCTATACAAAAATTTCGGGTCCTTACATATATGTGTGTGTGTGTTTGTGTGTTGTGAGTTTGCTTGTTAGTTATAGTTTCGGTTATGCATTTTAACATTGTTGTCATAATTCCTTAACACTTGTCTTTCTTAATAGTCATTGTACTAAGCATATGGGATAACTACAGTTATTTTGGGATACTTGTGATTGTTCTAGACTGTACTAGCTGTGACCACTATAGTAGCCGACTTATAGCACTGTAGAACTATGAAAGGCCTAGTAAAGGATGGATATAGGATAATTCCCTGAGATATCTTTGTGTTCTGGCTTAACTCCTATATGTATGAATATGTAGCCTGATGTTACTGAGATATGCTGGTTATGAAGCTGTTGTTGATTATATACCATACTGTGGATCGACTCTGGTGTAGATATGGTTCCGATGGGCTAATTTGTTTGGGATACCTGTGATACAGCCGTACATTGGATCGATTTTGATATAGAAATGACTCTGTTAAACTTAGTTGTTCCGGATACTTTTGATAGAGTTGTTGGTTACATTTTAGGTCCGAGTCCCTAGTGATACATATTCGGTATAGGCCCCGCTGATTGATTTTTCTTGGATTTGGGACCCGCATTTACTCAAAGTTGTTGTGATGGAATGGAACGTAGTGTATTTGGCTTTGGGTGGCATGACCCTACATTAGTCTGTGAGATATATACTCCAGTATACAACTGTTAGTCCTTGTGCATTTGTTATCCTTATCTAAGGCTGGGTTTAACTAGTTTTATCTG
>JAABOM020047749.1:0-15966 GCA_011800125.2 Solanum clarkiae | reverse complement strand
GATCGGGTGTCATGTTCCAACACATATATTGTGGGAGCGTGTGTTACACACCGACACATATATATTATAGGATCGGGTGTCACGTTCCGACACATATATTATAGGATCGGGTGTTGCATTTTGACACATATATTATAGGATCGGGTGTCACGTTCCAACACATATATATATATTATAGGATCAGGTGCCACATTCCGACATATATATTATAGGATCGAGCGTCGCGTTCCAATACATATATATATTATATGATCGAGTGTCACGTTCCGACACATATATACATACATATATACATGTTGGATAGGGTGCCACGTTCCGGCATAATAATAATAAAGGAGGACATGTTAAAATAATTTAATAAACTCAATTTCAAAGAACCTGCCTCCCAAAAGAAGTGTGATGTGGAGACTTGAGTCCTCATGTATATTATTGATATCAAAGTGATACTTACTTTTAGATGTGAATGTTGTTAAAGTTGTGATGCTATTGAGATTGGTTATTCATTATATCATTTGACTTGTTTATGTCTTTACATGATTAGTTTTGATATTGATTTAATGACACTTGATGAATTAGAGAGAATTCAATAAATTATAGAATTTTTCCTTAAGACTTGAAAGTGGGACAATGAGAATTATACTATTATACACTTTGATCATAGAATTTTTGGATGGTGTGATTGTGGAGGTTATGAATTCTTGTACCGCAAGATAGTTGTGAGATTGTGATCCTTAGAGGACTATTGCTAAGTGATGATTATATCTATATTCTAGTAATTTTCTACATATGATATATATATTGTGCTGGAATTTTTTTTTGAGTGCAGGCTTGTAGTCTGGTGGTATGTGGTTGGGTGTTAAGGAGTTACTTGGTTCTTCATTATTTTACTTTAAGTTAGTTTCACTTGCTGAGTACCATGTGTTTGGTAAACTCACCCCCTTGCTACAATAATTTTGTAAGTTGTGAGTCCGGATTATCGTTATACTCTCTACTTTTGCTTGTCCGAGGCTTCCTGTGGAGATTGCGAGAGGTAGCTGTTTGCCATCCCAGATGACTTCTTACTCCTATTTATGATTTTGTTCTATTCTAGAGACAATATCATTTGATACTTGTGTTTTCTTTCGAATCTATTGTAATACATTAGAAGCTTGTACATGTGACAACTAGGTTTTGGGGGATTTTCAGTAAGTTGACTCATTATCCGTAATTGAACTTTCATTTTTATTATAATTCTACATTTTTAATGTTATAGTCGGGTCGTAGGCTAACTCATCTTGGTGGGATAAGACGAGTGCCATCATGCCTGAATTTTGGGTCGTGACACTTGGCCTGTGCAATTGTGTATCATCGGCCACGTTTGCGAGGGTTTGGTCAGTTGACCCTTCACGATCGCAAGGCCACCCTCCCTATTCACCAAGGTGTTCTAACATATGGGTTGCATATCATAAGCCATACCTCCATGTTCGCTAAGGTTAGTTACGTCTAGTCTTTTAAATAAAGGTCAAATGCGATCAACTTAGGGGAAAACATTACGATGCAATTTCTCTCTCATTTTAGGTCCAAATTGGATGATTCTAAACCTGGGTTAAGAATTATTGTGGCTACCTGGTTTAATGGTCGAGGTGTGTTGGTTATTATTGTTCCTAGGTAATTTTGAGCTTACAGTGGTTGCAAACCCTTATTTTTCCCATCTTAATGGTGAAAATTCTTGAATATTTCATTTCTGGTTGTTCCAAACCCTAAATTATATTCTATTTTGGGACACAAGTTTGGGGCACTGTTTTGGTCCTTATTATGGTATCAATATGGGTTTTCTGGAATGAGTCCTACATTCTCATTTAGGACTCTGATTATGACCTGTATTTGACTTATATGTTTTTGGTATCTAAATGACCGTATTGATGTTGTGATTCTATTTTTGAAAACATAGGTAGCGTTTAGAAGAAAAAATATTTTGCCCTATTTTTTGTACTCTTGTGATAATTTAATGATCCTGTTCAGATAATTCATCCAATCCAAGAATAGTTGTAATGTCCTAAGTTCTTTGTAACGTTGTAAAATTTTCTGAAAAAACTCACACAAAAGGCAGTGATTTAACTATAAAAAAGGTTCTAATGACCTCAAGGTAACTCAAAAATACAAGCATTTGTGCGTTCAGTGCATACATTGTTATGTATTAAATTATAAGTAATTTTTGAGATAAAATATAAATATTTGTGAATAATGTAGATATCATTTGAAAATGAGTTGTACAGACTTTGTGATTCAGAGCACATGCGGTCTGCTTTTAGGTAAGCTAAGCTTCTCTTTTATTAGACTGAATTTGACTATGTGAATGTATATTATTTTGCATGAATTTGGGGTGGGTATATAGTTGATCCTGTTAAATTTGTTAAAATTCATGTTTTAGGCTATTATTCAGGTATTCTGAGCTCTTTGGGTATCTTAATTACTATTGTTGATTTTCCTTGCCCTGTAGCATGTTCTATAAATAGTTTTTGTATTTATCTGAGCATGTTTGATCTTAGTCTAGACTTAGACTAGTGCTTTCCATAAATTTACGTGATTTTGGATCTAATAGACCTTAGTATTGCTCTGACGTCGTACCAAACAAGTTAGCTCCATGTAGACTGTTATAACATTGTTGGTGTTCATATTTTGGAGACCAGGCTAGCTGGGTCCCCTCCGATGGAATGGACATATTTTTGGAGGCCTTCTTAGCTAGATTCATTGCATGATTTAAGATGATGATTAGGGAATTAAAGATGAGTTTTAAAGTTATGATTTTGTGAAGAATATAAGCATGATAACTATTGCCCTAAAAGATGTTTAAGAAAGGTCCCCAAGATTAAAGGACAATTCTCACTTGGTGGTTCCTAGGGTTGAGCTACTCCTATGATTGCTACTTATTATTCTAAGTATCATAATTTGACTAAGTTATATTTTTAAAGATTTCCATGGGATGACTTAGCACCGAGTGGACTTGAGATTGTGATTTATTTCGTTAGTTGAGGCATGACCCATTAAACAGACATCTCATTGTCCCTACCTATGTGCCACCATAAGAGCCCTTTGTAGGCTAGGCTAGTGGATCCATGTAGGCCATTCATGTTACTTAAGATGCATACAAAGTGATCCTGCGCTAACATAGGGGGTTATGTTAGATTCCTTTAAGTAGCTCACATGGTCTTATATGTTGGTAAAGGTCTTCTTCCACAAGTTTATGACTCTATGATATGATTCTTTTACATGTGATTTCTCACACATTGGCTCTTACTCATATTGAGAGATATTCCTGATGCATGCTTAAGCTCATATTTATGTACTTTACTATGTCGTATATATCTATATGTTTTACTTATGAATGATGGCATTACAATTTCATGGTTGCATTGTATCTGACATACTTAGTACATTCCAATGTACTAACGCATATTTTGCCTGCATGATTTAACAATATAGGATAAGTACTCGTCCACCGACTTGTGGCTAATTTTTTGGCGTTCAAGACTAGTACCTTTACTGTGGTGAGCCCTTAGTTCGGGACTCTACCACTTTTCATTCTAACTTGTATTTTATTTTGAGATGATGTATATATCGGCCTTTTGAGGCTTTTATTTCTATGTTGTTAAAAATTGGAGTCTTTTCTATTTGATGAAAATCGATCGTTACCGATTTCGTTCATCGATGTAGTAGTTGGTATGCTTTATGGACAAAAATGGTTTAATATTCAGTGCTTTTTTTCTTAATGTTACTTCATTTTCATAAAAGTCCAATATACATTTTCCTTACTTTTATTTTGCAAAATGTATTAATTTAATGCCTATGAATGCTTAAGATGTCTTAGGTGAGGTCCCTTCAGGCATCTTACTCGCTGTGTGATGATTAGGCCCTAGGTCGGATCGCTACAAACTTGTTATTAGAACATGAGGTTCTAAAATGTTCCTTGAATGTCCATGCATATTCCATTGAGTAGAGTCTTATTAATAAGGTTGTGATGCGTGCCACTATCTTGATTGAGAGGTTATTAGACGATTTAGGAAAGTCTTCCCTGCTTTCCTATTCATGTCGTGCCTTTTGAGTTGGCTAAGGTTATCCTATCACTAATGATTATTTTCTTCTTATTTCTAGATCATTCTGCCAAGAAGACCTCCATACAAAAGAGGCACTCCCGAGCAACAAGTTCCTTCACTCTAACAAGATGATGGGGTGTCTCATACAGCATTTCAAGCCACCTTCACCTTGCTGCCACAAGCATTGGCCGACCAAGTCAATCAAGAGATAGTCGTTTCTCCCCAAGCCCCTACCCCAACCACTAAAGTGAGAGACTTCATACAGATGAACCCTCTAGAGTTCATGGTTCCAAGACAGAGGAGGACCCCATTAATTTAGTTGAGAAAGCTTACCGGGTAGTGTCGGTCATGGCTATCCCTTCGGAGGAGAAAGCCGAGTTGGTAGCATATCAACTCAAAGAGGTAGCCAAAATATGTTATGAGCAATGGGTAGATGAGAGAGGTCAAGAAACAGGTCCCGTTGGTTGGGAAGAGTTCAAGTGTGCCTTCTTGGACTGGCTCTTCCTGATTGAGCTAAGGGAGGCCAAGGTTCAAGAGTTTATCAACCTCAAGCAAGGGTTCATGAGCATGAGGGAGTATGCCTCAAATTCAGCAAGCTTTCCGTGTATGCTTCCTTCATGGTTGTGGATCCTAGGGCCCGTATGAGCAAGTTTATCTCCGGCATCTTTGAGTCAGTGTCCAAAGAGTGTAAGACGACCATATTAGTAAAAGAGATGGACATTTCTCGCTTGATGACTTATACGGAGAAAATAAAGTAGGAGAAGCTAAGAGAGAGGGCAAGGGAGCTCAAGAGGGATCAAGTCGATTGTGGGATCTATTCTCACGAAAAGAGTGGTATGACAAGTTCGAAGATAGCCAAAAGAAAGGTGGACATGGATCCACCAACACTCTTCCCCGAACCACTAAGGACAAGGGGATTGCTCCTAAGCCCCAAAGCCTAAGTTGCCCCAAGTGTGAAAGGATTCACAAGAGACAAGTCTTAGTCGAGTCCAATGCTTGCTTCAAATGTAGAAAGCCCGACATCATGCCAAAGATTGTAGAAGCTACGATGCAAGGCCCCAAGGTCAAGGTGGGCAAATCCAAGGCACCTAGAAGGACCAATCAGTTCTATCCTCTCCAAGGTCACCAAGAGGTTGATGAGGCTCCGAATGTTATCACCAGTATGTTGAGAGTTTTTGATTTTGATGCATATGCACTTTTAGATTCGAGAGATAACTTGTTATTTATAACTCCATTTCTTGCTAATAAATTTCATGCATGTCTCGAAATCCTCCATGAGCCTTATGAAGTAAGCAACCTTGTGAGAGAGTTCATTATTACCAGAAGAGTCTATAGGAATTGTCCTATCTCTATTTTTTATAAAGTGGTCTCTTGTGACCTAGTTGAGCTTTACATGATAGATTCGATGTGATACTTGGGATGAATTGGTTGCATGCCTCTTATGTTCCCGTAGATTGTAGAACCCATAGGGTCAAGTTCCAATCCCCAAATGAGCCAATAATTTAGTGGAAGGGTAGTAACTCTTCATATAGGGGGCGATTTATTTCTTTCATGAAGGCCTAGAAAATGATCTCTAAAGGGTGCATCTATCATCTAGTAAGAGCCAAAGATGTCACCTCTAAAGTTCTTTCCTTTGAATCGGTCCTCGTTGTAAATGATTTTTCCAATGTCTTTCAAGATGAGTTATTGGGTGTTCCTCCCGAAAGGGAAATAGACTTTGGCATAGATCTTCTACCTGATACTCAACCTATCTAAATTCCTCCATATAGAATGGCTCCCACAGAGTTGAAGGAGCTAAAGGAGCAATTGAAGGATTTTTTGGAGAAGGATTTCATTCGACCTAATCAGTAGGGGCTGTCAATGAGATGGTTCGGTCGGTTATTTTTTAAAAATTATACCATCCCAAATTTTCAGATATTTTAAATGTATAATCAAAATTAAAATTTTTAATATCATTGCAATCATATTGGTTTCTCTTCAGTATTGGTACGGTTCGGTTAATTTTCGAGTTTTATTTTAAATTTTTAAAGTATCACTTCAAAATGCATTATTATTAAAATATTTTTTACCAAATATATTTTTGAAGAAATACTTTAATACAGAAAAGTCAATAATGTAAAATCTTCTTTCCATATTATTTGATCTAAAACTTTAATATAGGAATATTTGCATAGACTTTATCATATTTATTTGACAGAGTTTCTATTATAGTATATTTTAATTTTAAACCTACTTAATTAAAGGCTAATTAAAGAGAAAAGACCCAAAACCATTAAATCACTAGCGACTTAGGAACTAGGTTATATTTGTATTTGAAAAATTTTATAAAATATATTTATATATTAAATTTGACATGTTAATATATAACATATATTTATACACATGTAAAGTTATTTGGTTCGGAAACTTTTCAGTTTTTTTTATAAACTAAAAAGACCATCCCAATTATTCGGGATGATGATAGACTTAAATAAAAATCCACGATTTCATAGAGAAAATGATAAAAATCGGTTGGGTATGGTTTGGTTCGGCCGGTTTTTCATATTCTTTTGACACTCCTACTAGCCAATCTCCAGATGGTGCTCTAGTGTTGTTTGTGAGAAAGAAGGACGGGATGCTCCGTATGTGTGTAGACTACTGACAACTCAACAAGATCACCATTAAGAACAAGTATTCACTTCTGAGAATAGATATCTTATTTGAGGAGTCGCCAGGGGCTACACACTTCTCCAAGGTTGACTTGAGATTCGAGTATCACCAATTGAGGGTGAGAGAAAGTGACATTCCTAAGATGACATTTTGAACTAGGCATGATCACTCTGAGTTTGTAGAAATGTCATTTGGTCTCACTAATGCTCCTTCTATATTTATCGACCTCATAAATAGGGTATTCAAGCCCTACCTTTACATATTCATAGTAGTGTTTATTGATGACATCCTTATCTACTCCCGAAGTAAGGAAAAGCATATGGAACATTGTGGGTGGTATTGCAAACCCTAAGAGAGCAAAGGATTTGTGCAAGGTTTGATAAATGTGAGTTTTGGCTAGATGAGATTTCCTTCCTTAGGCATGTGGTATCAAGTGACGATATCAAGGTTGATCTTAAGAAGGCTGAAATGATGAGAAATTGGCCAAGGCCATTGACTCCTACCGACATAAGGAGTTTCTTGGGCGTAGCTGGCTAATATAGAAGGTTTGTGCAAGATTTCTCTTCCATTTTGTCCCCACTCACTAGGTTGACTCAAAAGAAAGCAAAGCTTGTATGGATGAATGAGTGTGAAAAAAGATTCCAAATTTGAAGGATCGACTAACTTCGGCTCCAATACTGACCTTGCCAGAAGGAAATGACGGGTTCGTCATGTATTGTGATGCATCAAGGATTGGGTTGGGGTGTGTACTAATGCAACATGGTAAGGTTATTGCTTATACTTCAAGATAATTGAAGGTGCATGAGAAGAATTACTCGACTTATTATCCTGAGCTTGCAGCGATTGTATTTGCCTTGAAGATGTGGTGACACTACTTGTATGTATTTCATGTGAATGTCTTCACTGACCACAAGAGCCTCCAACATGTATTCACCCAAAAGGATCTTAATTTGAGGCAACAAAGGTGGTTAGATCTACTCAAGGACTACGACGTGAGTGTGAAATATCACCCGAGAAAGGCCAATGTGCTAGCTGATGCCCTTAGAGAGTCTCCATGGTAGTGTGTCTCACCTTGAATATGATGGAAAAATGGAGCTGGCCAAAGATGTTCGTAGGTTGGCTATGTGGGTAGTGAAGTTGAATGAGTCCAGAAATAGTGGCGCAATGGTGCTTCATGGATCTGAATCTTTTTTGATTGAAGAGGTTAAGTCTAAGGAAGATTTTGATCCCACCTTCGTTAAGTTGAAAGTCTTAGTGAAGGAAGTAAAGATAGAGGTTTTCTCACAAGGGGGAGATAGTGTACTCTGATATCCAAAGAGGTTGTACATGCCTAATGATAGTGAACTAAAGAAGTTGATTTTGCAAGAAGCTCATAACTCTTTATACTCCATTCATCCTAGCACTATAAAGATGTATAGAGATCTGAGGGAGGTCTACTTGGTGGAATGGAATGAAGAAAGAAATTGCCCAATTCATGTTCGAGTGTAAAAATTGCCAACAAGTGAAAGTGGAGCATCAAAGGCCGAGTGGCCTATCCCAAGACATTGACATTCCTACTTGGCAACGGGAAGAAATCAATATGGACTTGGTAGTAGGATTATGGGTGATAGTTGACCGCATAACAAAGTCGGTTCTCTTCTTACAGATCAAGACTATATTTAGTGCCAAAGATTATGCCCATTTATATATTCGAGAATTGGTGAGGTTGCATGGGATTCCATTGTCCATCATATCGGATCATGGTGTCCAATTCACCTCTCATTTTTGGAGATGTTTTAAAAGGAGCTTGGTACCAAGGTGAAGTTTATTACCACCCTTTATCCCCAAATCGATGAACAAATCGAAAGGACTATTCGCACTTTGGAAGATATGTTGAGAGCTTGTGTGTTGGAATTCAAGTAAGGTTGGGATGAACATTTGCACTTATCGAGTTTTACTACAACAACAATTATCATTCAGGTATTGAAATGACGCCATTTAAGGTGTTGTATGGTAGACGGTGTAGATCACCAATTGGGTACTTTGAAGACAGTGAGGTAGCATTGATAGGACAGGACTTAGTCATAAATGCTATGGAGAAATTTAAAAGCATAAAGGAGAAGTTGCAAATGACCCAAACCTGACAAAAGTTCTATCCGATTTAAGGAGAAGGGACCTTGAGTTCCAAGTTGGTGATTGAATATATTTGAAAGTATCTCCTATTTAAGTTGTGATCCAATTCGGTAAGAAGGGGAAATACAACCCTAGGTATGGAGGGCCTTACAAGGTGGTAAGAAAAGTGGGAAAGGTGGCATATGAGTTGGATTACATAAATAAATGCATTTGATTTATTTGGTTTTCCATGTGTCAATATTGAGGAAGTTCACTGGTGATCCAAACTCCATAGTTCCTTTGCATAATGTGAACATTGAAGAGGATTTGGAGGTACCAGTTAAGATTCTAGATCGACAAGTGAAAAAGCTATGGAACAAGGAAGCCACATCCGTCAAAGTATTTTGGAGGAATCAACAAGTTGAGAGTGCTGCATAGGAAATGAAAGCGGATATAATGAAATTTTACCCGTATCTATTCCACGCTACTCAAGCTCAAGGTATTAAGATATTCTTCCTAAAACCTCTAATTCCTTGCATTTGAGTTTTGCATGATGCATGCACTTATTTCTATGTTTATGGACTGTTTTGAGACATATTTTGAAAGTAATTTTGAAACTTCTATAAATAATGTTTAAATGGCATTTTTGCATGCATACTGGGTTATTAGCTGATATTTACTCCTTAGAGCTTGTTTTTAAGTACATTCGGGGACGAATGTTCCCAGAGAGAAGATATTGTAACGACCCCCTGTTTGGGGCCTAAGAGTGCAGAAAAAAGGTTGGACAAAAAATGACCTGGAGTCAGTGTCCGTGGTCAACTCATGGCCTGCAAGTAGAGTTATATTCCGTAGATTTTATCCTTAAACATACACTTTAGAAAAGGAAAAATATTTCCAAGTGTGGGGTAACCTACACACCCAATGATAGCCCATAGAAAGGACAATGGTCCATAGATAGGGTCGCACATGGGGGTATTAGACATAAAAGAAATTTGGAGTTTGATGAAAGTAACCTACTAGTAACCTACTAGTTAACAACACGACCCATAAATAAACTCACAACCCACAGAATCCTTTCGTAGATTTGGTCCAAGAAATTGAGAAAAATGACTAAGTGTGAGAGGACTCTACGAGTTAAACCATGGATCGTAGATTGAAGGACATACTATAGAATGGTTTTGTAGTTTTGAGATCAGCAAATCAGTTTCAGGGATTCTGGAAAAGTTAACAGGACATACAGGACTTACGGTCCGTGGTTCAAACCATGGCCCTTCATCGGACTATTAATTCCTATGCACTGTTGGAATTGAAATATTTGGGTAGTAATTATACTTGGTGGAATGGGATAAATTGATGAGGATTGAAATCATACTTGATGAAATGGGAGAACGAAAGAGGATTATATTTTCAAAAGATTAGACGGGGTTCTTGTTAATTAAGAGTTTTTGTACTTACTTCCCTCTTTTGAAGTACACTATTTCATAAGGCATGACTCTTATCATGCACCTCTGCATGTAATGTGCAATTCAAAGGAAGAACCTATTCAAAAACCCTTCATATGTCTGAGCTTTTGGATTAAACATCAAAGGTCAGAATTGTTTGAAGAGAATTGGAATATTTACTTTATAGGGGACCCATTTGTCGAATTTCATGCTAAATTGAAAAAGGTAAAGAGGGAATTGTCTAGGTGGAGCATGACCACTTTTGGTAATATTTTTAGAGAAATGCAACATTAGAAGATGAGGTTAAGATCAAGGAAATTCAATTAGAAATAAATGCTACTATGGAGAATAGAAAAGAGTTAAATAGGGTGAATGCAGAATTGAGGAAGTTCTTACACTTTAAAGAAGAATTTTAGAAGTAGAAAGCGGGAATGAGATGTTTTGTAGAGGAAGACAAAATTACCAAATTTTTCTATGCCTATGTCTATGGTAGGAGGAAAATGCTGAATATTATCGAGATTCACATAGCTGAAGAAGATATTATTAACACAGGGGAGAACATCAGAGCAGAGGTTGTTAGATTTTTTGAAAACCAATTTAAGAAAGACAACTTGAATGATAGATTTTAAACTAAATTGTATTTCTCAGATAATATCAGGGATTAAAGATAAGGAGATGATAGAATTATCTTGGGGGAGGGGGGAGGGGAGAGGAAAAGGTGGTGTTTCTGCTAAATAAAGATAGTACAGGTGGACCTGATGGCTTCTCAAGTTTATTTTTCCAACATTGCTGGGACATTGTGGGTAATGATATTGAAAGGATGCTTAAGGCATTCTTTTTTTGGGTTCCAATTGCCAGGATTCATTACTCATACAAACTTGGCTCTAATTCCAAAAAGGAGAAAGTGAGGCACTTATAGGATCTGAGACCCATAAGCTTTGGCAACTTTATTAATTAGGTGTTGTCAATAATACTGCTTGAAAGAATCTCCAGAGTTATTCCAAAGGTCATTTCTAGGAATCAGTTTGGATTTGTTAAAGGTAGAAGCATCATTGAAAGTGTGCTGCTAGCTCAAGAAATCATAAGGAATATCAACAAAAAAAATTAAGTTTTATAATGTTGTGGCAAAGTTAGACATGGCAAAAGAATATGATAGAATGTCATGAATTGTTCTCACAAAGGTGCTAAGAAGATTTGGAATCTCAGAGGTAATAATTATGGTGTGGAGGTTGGTGAGTAATAATAGGTACTCTATTTTGGTTTATGTTCAAACATATGGATTCTTTCAATCATCTAGAAGGGTAAAACAAGGAGATCCACTATCTTCAATCCTATTATTATTGCTATAGATGTGCTATCTAGGAGTTTAAATAATCTCTTTCTCGATAAGGAGTTCACAGGATTCGGATTACCAAAATGGATTCCTAGGATCAATCATCTTTCTGATGCAGATGATACTATTTTATTTTGTAATGACCTACCAGGTCATTTTATCCACTCCTCATTCTTTTCAACATTTAGAGATTTTTTATAGAGATTCTAGGTCATTTATGACTTACTGGCACTAATAAATCGGTTGTCTGGTTATTTGTTTGACTTTTATATCAGTTTTCATATTTTGGAGTTCCTGGTGTTTGAATGCTTGACTTTAGTCAAGACTCCATAAATATGGCCTTATGATGGAAGTTTGACAGTTTCTTCAACTCTAGAATATTTAAATTAGGCTAGGAGTATGATTGGCTCAAGTACTGAGACACTTGATGTGATTTTGTACCGTATTTTGCATTTCAACCTTTAAAATTGGCTGGTTGTTGACTTTGGTCAACATTCTTGAAAAACATCCTTGGATGAAAATTCTGACAATACGATTAGCTCTGAAATATTGAGTTTGGTCTAGAGTAATCTTTTGTTTTATTACCAAGGCTTTCTTACTCATTCTGAGCCATTCGATGGAATTTGGTTATAAATGGCCTTGGGAGTGGGATCCACATTCGGTCGTAATGTCCTCATATAGAAATTTTAATTGTGCCATTGAGTTCAGAACGTCAATTTTGGTAGGGTAGCATAGTTCATTTGTGTTCACGGGGTTTTGAATGAATTCTGAATATCCCGTCAAAATTTTACTTGATGAAAATCAGTATTTCAGCAGATATCAGATGGAAGAGAATTTCGCTCTCTATGACTGCAATCCTCAAACCACAATTGCGAAGGTCAAGCGCTTTTCGTGGAGGGGCCAATACGATCATAGAGGTTTGTGACTCTTGTTCTCCGCATTCACAGAGGGCCCACTGTGATTGCGGAGGTATATGACCCGGGTACTCTGCATTTGCAGAGGTGCTTCCATTTTCATAGAGGTGGCTGCATTTATATTCGGTGATCACGGGGTACTGTGCATGCGATTATGAAGGTCATTTCAGCGGTGCATATTTACATTCCTTTGGTCGCGAAATGAATTATTTGGTCATCTTTAAGAAAAGATGTCTCTGTCATTGGAAGTCCAAAATGGACAATCCAAAGCTCTAAAACAATTTTTCACAAGAAACGCTATGCTTAGAACTAGAATCGAAAGCTTCATTTGAGAAAAAAATATGATTTCTTTCTGCTGATTTGGGGATTTTCAAAATGGTTTTCATGCAATCTTTGGGAGGTGATATCTTGGTATGCTTTTAGACCCATTTTTAGCAATTTAGGAGTATAACTTATGTGGAATTTTGTAAGGAAGATGTTAGTGATCTTAAAGTTCGGATTGGGGCTATCGATTGAGATAAAATTTAGAATTTAACTACTAATTTTGGAATTTTCGGACAGCATTTTAGAAGAAATTTGGGAGTCGATAACTTGAGCATTCAAAGTCTATTTTCACTGATTCTGGGGTCTAGGCTATGGGTTTTTCGCAAGGATCGTCATGGCATGATCTTAAACTTTATTGGAGCCTTCATTGGAGGTAATTTTGATGTCAAAGTTGTTGTTCCCATTCTTGAAAATTCTTATCATTGTGAAAATATTATTTGACTCTATTTCCTTCATTTTAAGCCTTGCATTATGTCCCATTTTGGGGCACAAATCTCCAATTATATTTTAAACCTTTTTTATGAAGTTGATTTTAGAATTTCCATCATGAGTCCCACAATTTTATTTTTCACACAATTTTGGATCTGGCTCCAAAAATTATATTCTTGATATCAAAACATTAGTTTTATTATGTAGATCAATAATTTGATAGTGTGGTAGCAATTGAAGGTGATTCACGCATGGATAGCTACAGTGGAGCAGATTTGAAGTGCGCGTGATCGCTTTCCAGATAGTCAGCAGCTCTCGTTCTTAACTAAGCTCTTCCTAATAATGTTTAGTATGCATGTCAAGATGGTTGGTATTGTAATTGCCTTATATCCCCTCCCATTCCCTTCTTTCTCATTTCTATGACTGTTGGCCGAGCGGTAGTTTAGGATATGCTTTATGGGACCTAGTTAGAGCTGATGGTTGTGTTAGATATCAATATGGGGTGTTTATTCCTAGCTTGGGATCATGTAGTTGACCTTAGATTAGGTTAAGCCTTAGGCTTGTGAAGTTCCTTTTGGTTTAGGGTGGTAGTTATGTTATTTCGTAAATAGGCGCGTATTATCCTTTTGGGGGGAGTGTGATTGGACCTAGAATAAGGCTAGGCCTTAGTGTGTGGTTTAGGGTGGTAGTATGTTATTTCATAAATAGGCTATGACTCATATGCTCCTCTCGTAGTCTAGGCCTTCCATTTTTTTGTCCAAAGTTTTGGCTCTCTATTTCCTGCTACGATTCTACCTATATGAGTTGTATTGAGACCTACGACTCGTAGGGTGGTCTCCTAAGGCTGACCTTCACTTAGTAGATTTTTTTATTTTTGCTCTCTGTTTCTGGATACGAGATCACCCAGCGACTTGTTGCTTGTGCTACGACTCGTAGGTGAGCTCTATGTTCTGCGTTTCAGCAAAATCTGTAATTTTTCTCCAAAATCATGCCAACCTACCTTTTCTGCAATAACAACACAAAAACACAAAAACACCATAAAAAGTCACATTAAGAACTCACAAAATTCCTTGTTTTAGGCGTCAAATGTGTTGTATTTTGGCTGCACATCAATACCTTCAACTTAGAACTGTTGCTTGTCCTCAAGCGATGACTCAATCTAAGCAGACAATGAGAAACACGTAACAATTATACTAATAGCATATACATTATTTACTCTAACTCAGGTATCCAACTTCCATTTTCAAAATAAGATTGCAAGGCTACAAAGTAAAACAAAACACAAAGATGTATCTGACAACCCAACTATGATAAGCTAAGGAGCATCAACCATCCACAATCACTGGTATAATCATATGCTAATCAAGCAGTACAAATGCCCTCACCAGGAAAGAAGTCCCTCTTACTCCCTAAAAAAGCATTTAGAATTCAAGGACTGTGAAGCATTCTCACTCTCACAAAAAAAAATCATGCAAAATGACTAACACCATAGACTTCCCCTATATTCAATTTTCGAATTGGCGACAAAGTGGATTTGGATCACTTTAGGATTTAACGACTTGTAACATAGGCTCATGGGGCTTTGGTATGTCATTTTAAGCAAGTAGTGACTAAAAGCTATCCTTGAACCATGTTTACTAACATTTTTACCTTCATAACCCAAACATTTTCACTAAATCCACCCTTATTCTCCTATTTCAAGCTTCCCCTGGGTGCTTTCTTTTTCTTTTTAGCTGTGCCTTATTTTTAAACTCATTTTTGCTAATTTTTCTCAATTCACGACACTTTTCATTTTAGTTTCCTCACCTGGCTCATGATTTTCACTTCTTTTTCTCTTTCCCAACTAACCAACTTATTTTCATTACTTTACCAAAACAAGGGTCACCCTCAACTTAGGTGTTTAGCCTAAGGTGAAGTATACAATATCTAATCCCCAAACTAGGACCACCATTTGCAGCCACCCTCAACTTAGGCTTTTAGCCTCAATCAAGGTTCACATATTCAAGGATAGACCAGGGCGAATATCAAGGTATTTCATCAAACAAGGTTAAGCTGGTAAGGTGTCAAGAAAGAAGGAGTACATGAGAAGCTCAAACATTTAGAATAAGGATTCACTAGCTCACTCGGTAGGTCATTTAGGAAGGAGTATGCTTATTAAAAGAACAAAGTCCTAAGATCCCTTCCAAATCAACTACATCACCAACCAAGTCTTAGAGTAATAAGACAAGTTCTGAGTCCATACATGATACATGAATGCAACAAAATAAGCTCACAACACACATGACATTGCACACATAATCAAGTATACACTCACAGATCGTGCTTCCAACCTCAACTTACCTTTACATTATCACAACAAATATCACCAGATAGTCAAAATACATGATTGCATCAATAACCAACAATCTCAAAAATTTTAAGGGTACCTAATTTTTCAAATCATTCAAAAAATATTTAAAGACTATGTATTCACCAAGAGACCATAGTACTACATATTTACATATTGTTTACATTACCTAAACATGCTGGTTCAACAGAAAATTAAACATCCATAAGGAAAAAGAAACACGGCGAGAAAATCTTGGGATAAAAAATAGGGAAAGTTATGGACTCGAGGCTACTCAGACTTTACCTTAGTCCATAACTTCCCACACCTCACCAAAATAGAATACTTTGTCCTCAAAGTATAGACAAGAATGAAAACCAAATAA
>JAABOM020047728.1:4826-15969 GCA_011800125.2 Solanum clarkiae | reverse complement strand
TCTATCCTTGAACATGTGAACCTTGATTGAGGCTAAAAGCTTAAGTTGAGGGTGGCTACATTGGTGGCCCTGGTTTGGGACATAGATATTATGTATTCACCTTAGGCTAAAAGCCTAAGTTGAGGGTGACCCTTATTGCGGTAAAGTAACAAAAATAAGGTAGTTAGTTGAAGTGAAAAGAAAGAAAATGATTAATCATGAGCTGAGTGAAGAAAAAGAAAAGAAAAAAGTGCCTTGGTCTGAAAAGATGTGCAAAAACGAGTTTGAAATTGAGGCACAACTGTAAAAAGTGAAAGAACAGCACAAGAAAAGCTTAAAATGGTGGAATAAGAGAGGAATTAGTGAAGTTCAATGGGTTGTGAAGGTAAAAGTGTTGGTAAGCATAGTTCAAGGATAGCTTCTAGTCACTAAATGCCTAAAATGCCATACCAAAGCACCAAGAAACTATGTTATAAGTTTTTAAGTCCTAAAGTGATCCAAATCCTTTTTTCACCAAGCTAGGAAAATGAGTATAGAGTAAGCTTATGGTGTTGGTCATTGTGCATGAATTTCAATTGTGAGAGTGAGAATGTTTCCTCAGTCTTTGATTTCTGCATGTTCTTGAGTGAATATAAGGGGCTTCTTTCTAATGAGGTCATTTGCACTACTTGAGTAGCATATGACTATGCCAGTGAATGTGGAAGGTTAATGCTCCTTAGCTTATCAAAGTTGGATTGTCAGGTACCTCATGATATTCTTGTTTGCTCAATAACTTTGCAACTCTGTTTTGAAAGTAGTAGTTGGGTACCTGAATCAAATTTGCTGTTGCATATGCCATTGATATAGCTATTATGTATTTCTTTTTGTCTGCATAGATTGAGTCGTCGCTTGAGGACAAGCAACAATTCTAAGTTGAGGACATTGATGTGCTGTCAAATTAATGCTCATTTGATGCCTAAAACAAAGGATTTTGTGAGTTCTTGAATCGACTTTTTAGTATTTTGATGTGTTTTTGTGTTAATTTTACAGAAAAGTTAGGTTGACATAATTTTGAAGAAAATTTGCAGATTTTGCTGAAGTATAGGTCATACGAGCCCACCTACGAGTCGTAGCTCACACTAAGAGCCGTAGGTTGTGTCGTAGCAGGAATCAGAGACCAAGAGACCAAAAATCAAAAATCTTCCAAGTGAAGGTCACTCCTACGAGCCCAACCCACGAGTCGTAAGACACTCTACGACTTATACAGGTGGACTCATACTGAGAATCAGAGAGCCAAAATGTTAGACCAAAAACTGAAGACCAAGACTACGAGATTAACATATGAGTCGTAGCCCAAACAATGACTCATACCTATGGGTCGTACTAGTTCAGTACAAGATGCTAAGATCCTGATACAAGACCCCGTCTATGACTCGTAGGTTCTCCTACGAGTCGTAACTGCGAAAGTTATCAAATGCCAACTGTCTTTTCTGCATAAATTTTAGGGTTGTTTCATATAAATCATAACAACATGAGAGCCCAACAATTCACTTTCAATACCATGGGTTCTTTACATGATTTAAACACACATATATACATTCCTTTCGTCACCATAAGCCACTTGACTCATTAGGCATGCAATAAACCATCAATATCTCAAGAACCCTAAACCAGGCATTTTATCAAACACTTTGTGGGTGTGAAAAGCTAGTGTAAAATCCTTCAATTAAAGAGTGAAATCATGCGAGAAATCTTGAAGTAAATCATCCCACAAATACTTGGTAATACCATCACACAATATACATCAAAATCCTTCACCAAATCTCAGTAGATCTTAGATTCATAGCTCAAACATGATAAAACAATCATAATTTCATGAAACCCCAACATAGCGAGCAGGAAATTCATAATAAGTAAGACCCATGAGTAATCAACTTTAAATCATGCAATTTTAGGTAAAAGAAAGCTTAGGCATCATGGGTAAAAGGAACCCATGAAAGAAACCCACATACCTTGACTTTGGAGAATTCCTTGAAGAAGATTTGATTGGAGGCTTGAAGCTTGGATGTATTCCTTAAGATCCAGAAGAGAATTGGACACTTGAATTTTGAGAGAAATATCATCCTAAGGGTTTGAGAGGGTTTTGGGGAAAGTCTTGTATGATATGAAGATGAATATGACTAAGTATATGTATTTTCACATATGGGAAGACTTAGTCCCAAGACCCAAAAGCCTTGGACCGAACTAATAAAACTGGGCACAAAATACACACTAGTGGGCCCTAGCCGCGTCACCCCAGGGGCGTGCCTACTCACTATTTCTTGCTCACTTTGACATTTTAAAATTCGCTACGGTTGCTCTAAAATCGGGGTTAGACCCATCTCCTACTCAATTTTGCCTCTTGAACAAGAATATGAAGTCAGATTTTCAAAATAACCCATGGATTTTGAGATATACAGAAATTATGATTCTGAATACTTCCTAAACACATTTTCGGGCACTTTTTGGGGTCATTTCATGTGGAAGTTAGTTTGAAAGAATGTTGGATGTGAGAAAAGGTTTCCATATTTGGAAGTCTACATACAAGGTGTAGTATCTCTTAATTGTGTGAGACCTTTTGAAAAGAATAATGCAAATTTGACTAAAACGCATAATATTGCACCATATTAAAAGTATCTCTAGGTTGATTTATCCAAACGAAAATAAATGAGACCTAAATCCAAACCATTAACAGTTGCTTGAAGCCATGTAATTTGTCATCTGAACCGTTGCAATATTAATAATATTGGCAGGTGTGAAAGAATCTTTAGCCAAATAAAACTAACCTTAAGTGTTAGATGAGTTTCAAAAAGTGTAAGTAATACTTAATAAATATAATCTCATCCTCAGTACTTTAAATCATATTCAATAATCCCTTTACGTTTTATATTAATAGGAAATATCTAATGAACCCAACAATTATACAATTTGATTATTAGAGAGTAAAAGTTGACCAAAAATTCAAATTTTCTAAGAAATATTTTTTATTATGATTCACTAGTATAATAACTCAAGCATTTGTAATATTTGTGATTTTAATTGACCTAAACAATGAGTTAATAAACACGACATAATTTATAGTTTGTTTTATAACTCAAGTATTATGGATCAAACTAGAGTTATGACTTAGAATCACTTCACCTTCTTAATGGGATAAATTTTACTTGGCTAATATTTTCAACTAAAATGAGAAAAGAAATACATTGAAAAATCTAAGAGGGAAAAAAGAAATTGATTAATCTAATATTTTAAATGTGCCAATATGGAGTGCCAATATGAATCTCCCAAGCAAAACCTTGATTAAGCATGATGTTTTCAAATCAAGTTTATAACTACTGAATCTATCTTACTGAGCTTACTTTTCAAAGCATGACTTAGTCTAAAATTGCATAAATTATTTTAAGCATGAGTTGTTGAGTCAAGGTGAATGAGTTGAGATTTACTTTTCTTGAGCCATTTTACATACCAGTATATTCCATGTACTGACGTTCATCTAGGCCTACATCATTTTATGATGCAGATACAGGAGATAGAGGATCTCAGACACGATACAGGAGATAGAGGATCTCAGACACGCTTTGTTGAGGCCCAGGTTCTGTACACTTTGGAATTGGTGAAGCCTCCTTGCCTTTCGAAGGAGCCCTTTTACTTTTAATTATCGTTGAGCACTTTACTTTCTTTGATTTGATGTATCAATGGACTGTCATGGCACTATTCTAGACTGGTTGAGTAGAGGCTTCGTAGGCATTTGAGTAAAGGACTTGATGAGTCTTTTATATCTAAACTTATTGTCATCTATAAACTATGATGCAATATAGTTCTATTTTCTTATATGATGCTCGTTTAGTTGAGTTATTCTTCCGTTATCGAGTTGATGTGACGATGAGACCAAGTGGTTCTCTTGGAGAATCAACAATGGTTCTTCAAGTGCGGACCACATCAAGGGTACCCACCTCGGGCGTGACAATCCATTACTAATCAAATGGTTTATTTGTTAGAATTACGTAAATATAAAAGTGATATTCCTAGAACTTATAATCTTTTTCATTTGATATAACTAAATTTTATGTGATTTTTTTATTATATAAAGTCATAATTGAGGTGATGTTTGTTTTCTCATTTGTGATTTTAACATCACCTATTTTTCAATTTTATTTATCTGGTAAATTTTATATTTTTCTTTTTTCTTGTTATAATAACACTATTTCTATGCTTGGTATATTGTTTTACAATTTATTAAATAACCTTTATATGGTTATAAAATAACCAAACTAGATTCTTTATTTGATTAATCTAGTTTGATTTTTGTTATAAGTGAGCACAAGATTATCTTCCTCCATAAAGATGAATCTAATTTTTCAACAGTGATCAACTATTTTGTGTTAATTATTGGATCTTTTCAGTGTATCAAATTTTTTTATAAGGTACAAAGTTTTATACTAATTTTAAATATTTAATCAACAGATATGTGTTTTACACTAGGTCATTTTGTAGGAAAAAGAAAAACTTATTCTTTATCAATTTTCAAAAGTGTAGATCGTTGTTTTTTACAAATCTTTCTATCATTTTAGAAAAATAAATTCACTTGGATAGTGGATGAACATGATAGAATAATGGAAGGCAAGAGAAAGAGAAGGATATGATAAGAGATGATCTGTCTATCATTATTATTTTGAGATAATATTATATCTCTTATTGAATGTTGGAAAAAATGAGGTTTAATTTAATGAGAAGAATATTTTCCTTTCTATATTTTTTTGTCTTTTGTTGGATGTAGACAAAAAAACTAATAACTCTTTTTTTTATAATTTGTTAAATCATATAACCTCTCAATACATATTTATGAATTAAAATTACATCAAAAAACTTTATAAAAATTATCTTAATTTTTTATCTATTTAATCTATATCCATTATTTATTTATTTTCGATAAGTCGTAGATTAAACTGGCATAGTCTTCAGAAATATATTCCTACATGGCCTTCTCTATTCTATAAAAGTCAAGTTATATACCCTAAAATAATACTATATTTTTATGTTAACCATCTAATTAAGATTGCACGCATCGTTCATAATATAAGTTGATTAATATGTGTTACTTCATAAACTAAGTGCAAAAATATAAAATGTATATTCATAATGGAATTTGAATGAATAACAAAATTTTATGTAAAATATTATTTTCATGTTCTTCACTAATTTCAAAGTGCATGGATATACACAGTTACAACACAACAGTTATGTCTTCTGCAGCAATGTCACTGCATATCAAAGAAAAGATAAGATTTGATGTAATGATAATCAATATCAACATACCGGATTCTCATTGTTTTGAACTCTTGGCACAAGTTGTGACCTTGAATATATTCTCACTATGTAAGTATTTATAATTCTATCTTTCACTTACTATTTTAGGAGATAAATTCAGTTATTTTAATTAATACACAATAAAAATAGTTAGCTACAAAATATTTATCGCAATCTATTGTTATATAGCATGTAACTAAACAAATTTTGTATAATTCGCAGTTGAAGAAAATTAGAGAATACTTTTATTATTGACTTAAATTATCCATTTCTAGTTTTTTTTTTTTATTTAATATATGATGGGTGGTATTAGTAACATTACTGTTATAATGAACAAAATTGAGATATAATATACAAGAAATTAACTAGTCACATAATGTTTAGATTGATATAATATGGATATCTTTTTACAATTTGTTATAATAGTTGAAAAAGTTATTTTTTTTATCAACACTCCTTTTTTTAAAAAAGCTAAATATTTGGTCCATATGCAGCTAACATGATTTTCTAACAATCCATGGTCAAATAAAATTAGTAATTGATTGTTTTTGTTAAGCAGACGGAGTTATTTTTGTTATAGTTATATGATAAAACAATTGCTTTATAATAGTATTATTGTAAGTATAGATAAAATTTAGAGAATATGTGTGAAATTAGCTATTTGCACAAGTATGATAAAATTCAATTCTAATTGCTGATTTTTGATATAATTATGCAGTTGTATGTGATGAATACAATGAACTCTTAGCAGTGAATGCTTTGGAAAATGGAGGTTACCTTTGCGTGACAAGGCCACTTGGTGAAAAGATTGTGGAACAAGTATGGCAATTTGTATGGACAGAAAGAATACAAAGAGAGAAATCAATGAAAAGTCTAGAAGCAAATAAATATCATATGAATGTTGATGGTAATAATAATAATAATATTGATGAAGATGAAGAACAAGGAGGAAAGAAGAATATACCTATTAATGTTGAGGAACAGAGTCGCAAGGTTGAAAAAGATGTTGTATCAAATGAAAATTACAAGTTGAAAAAGAAGAAAGGTAGAAAAGGTGGAAAAGAGATTAATGAAGGAGAAGGACAAAGCAGTGTTATTAATAAGATTATTACACATAAGAACTACATTATATGGACTGATAATCTTCATGCCAAATTCACAGAAGCTTTAGAACAACTTGGTAAAGGAAGTAAGTTTATCTCACTAGTAGTTTACTATATATTATTTGTCTTTATACACATAGCAATACAGTCCGTGAGAATTCATACTATTAGCTAACATCAACTCGTTTGAAACTAGAAGATAGTGTTTACTATATTTACACATATCTCAACTTGATATAGGAATATTGAAGTAGTGATTTAATTATAGTTACATTCTAATGGATCATGAGGATGTTTTCCGAAAATATTCTTGAAGTGATGAATGTAGCAGATCTTTCCATTAAGCAAATATCAAGTCCTTTGTAGTTACATTACCCTTTTAAAATTTAAAAGTTAATTTTGTATCAAAATACTTATGTTTGTTTGGTTGGTGGGGCGAGTGGAAAGAATGATTTTGCGAAAAAATATTTTTTACAAAGTTAATTTCTATTACTTGGATGCTAGAAATTGCTTAAAATGATTTTTCATCAAACACTTTTAAGTGAAACACACCAAAAAGTGCTCGAAAATGTGCCCCGAGAATGTACATAATCATAATTTCCATATATCTCAAAGTTCGTGTGTGATATTAAAAATTGGACTTCATAAATTCGTGATCGGGGGCGGAATTGAGTGGAAAATGGGTATAACCCTGATTTTAGAGCAACCGTAGAAAAATTTTGTTTTCCAAAAATTTACGAGACCAGTAAGGTACGTGCCCCTGGCGCGATGCGGCCAGGGCGTGGACCAGTGTTATTTTGGGCTTCCAGTTCTATTTTGGTCCAAGGCTTTGAGGCCTTGGGCCTAAGCCTTCTTATGCAGAAAAACACCTATACTTAGTCATTTTTCAAACCATATCATTCAAAATATTCCCTAAAACCCACTCTAACACTTAGCCAAATATTTCACCCAAATTCAAGTGTCCCAAATTCATTCCAGATTCAAGAAATTCATTCCATCATCAAGTTCTCATTGAAATCTTCATCAATGAAATCTCCAAATTTGAGGTATGTGGGTTCAACCATTGGGTCCTTTCACCAATGGTGCCCAACCTTCCTTTTTAAGTAAATTGCATGTTTTCAAGTTATTTATCTATGGGTATTTCTTATTATGAATTGATTATGAACTATGTTGGGGTTTCATAAAAATGTGACTATTTAAGTATATTTTGAGCTATGAATCTATGATTTATTAAGAGATTTGATGGAGGGTTTTAATGTATATTGAATCAGGGTGTTACGAAGTGTTGGTGGGTTGATTTACATTACGATTTCTCACATGATTTCACTCTTTAATTGCATGATTTTGAACTAGCATTGCACACCCGTCAAGTGTTTGATAAAATGCCTGGTTAAGAGTTCTTCAGTTATTGATGATTTATTGCATGACCTATGAGTCAATTGACTTTATGATGATTAAGGGAACGTATATATGGGTATTAAATTAATGTAAAGCACTTGTGATATTGCAAATAAATTGTTGGGCTCCCATGCTTGTTGTGTTCTTGGAAAAATGAGAAATCCTTTCTTGATACTTGAATGTGATAGTTTGATGAGCTATTTTCATGATTCCCACCGAAAAGATTATATCATGAGATATGGATATTCTATAAGGTCTACCGAAAAGGCTATGCCATAAGGTAGAATGACTCATAGCTCCTACAGAGAAGATTATACCGTAAGGTGAGGACACCTTGTAACACCTACCGAAAAGGTCATACCGTAAGGTACAATTCATGGTTTCGACAAAAAATATTATATCGTAAGGTAGAATAATTCGCGGCTCCTAGCTAAAAGATTATATCGTAAAGTAGGGGACGCCTTATACTACCTACCAAAAAGACTATATCGTAAGGTAGGGGTATTGGCAACACTCTCCGAAAAGGTTGTAACATAAGGTAAGTGGGTAGTTATGTGGTCCATCTGAAGCATGTTTGTGTAAGGTTCGAGCGTACTTATATTCTACATTGATTGTAGGTTCTTTGATTATGACTAAGCATATTTTACTATAAGCATTACTCATGTATGCCATATTGACATGACACTATCTCTTGATTATGCTTACGCATTTTGATTATGTTGCCTATCACTTATTGCATTGCATCCTATATACTTAGTACATTCAAACGTACTAATGCATACTATATGCCTACATAATATTACCATGTAGGAACTGGAGTTCCTCACGATCATCCTCCACGTGGTTAGTTTTGGACATCTTGAAGCTAAGCTTTGGTGAGTCCTCAAGTTCAGGAACACTAGCTATATTACTCTTGCTTATGTTATTTTTTTATGTTAACTCTTGATTCTATGAGGGTGAGCCTAGAAAGTGTCTTGGCTCCCGCCCGTTGTATGTTTAGAGGTGTTGTTAGATAAGTCATGTAATTATGCTTGAGCTTTGACTCTTCTATGATTTAGGCTATTAAGGACATCCCTTAGTCCCTTTATCCTAATTTATACTCTCTTGATGTTGTTTACTTCGATTCTGAGACCAAGGATGTGTGATAGCTATACTAAGAGGCTTGTTTGGGTCCCTTAGGGTTCCTATTCGCCGTGTCACGTATAGGCCCTAGGCTTGGGTCATGACAAACTTGGTATCAGAGTGCTAAGTTGTTAATGGTAGCGGAATCCAACACACCACATCGATTAGAATCTTATTCATGGTTGTGAAGCGCGCCACAACTATGAATGAGAGGCTATGAGGCATTTTAGGAAATGTGTCACTTCTTCATGGTCTATATCGTGCCTTAGTTGTAAGGTAAGTTTTTTCCCTAGAAAATGTTCTTTGTTTTTCTAGATCATGCCACTTCAAAGAGGGAGACCAAGGAGGGCCCGTGCACCAGCGAGACAACTGACTTACCCCCCTCCTCAAGATGGAGGGGCTACCGAAGTTGAGTTTCAGAATGCCATTACTATGTTGGCACGAGCAATGACCAACCAAATTCACCAAGGAGTCCAAGCCTCTCATGCTCTTATACTAGCCTCAAAGGTAAGAGATTTTACTAGAACTAACCCACCAGAGTTCCATGGGTCTAAAGTGGATGAGGATCCTCAAGAATTTACTGATGAATTGTATAAAGTATTATTTATTATAAGAATTAGATCGGAGGAGAAAGCAGAGTTGTCGGCCTACCAACTCAAGGGGGTGGCTCAAGTTTTGTTCACCCAATGAAAAGCGGAGAAGGGAAATAACAATGTCATCCTTTGGGAAGAGTTTAAGGCATCATTTCTCAATCGATTCTTCCATCTTGAGCTAAGGGAGGCCAAAATGATGGAATTTATGAATCTAAAGCAAGGATCTATGAGTATGAGGGAGTATGCCCTCAAGTTCAACCGACTCTCCAAATAAGCTCCACAATTGGTTGTTGAGCCAAGGGCTAGGATGAACAAATTTGTGATGGATGTGTCCAACTTGGTGAATGAGGAGTGTCGTGTCACCATGTTGATAGGTCATATGGATTTGTCCTGCCTCATGACTTTTGTCAAACAATTGGAAGGGAAAAAGCTTAGAAAGTAAAGGAGTGGTGAGGTCAAAAGGGCTCGGTTTGAGGGTGACCGGTTGCAACAAGGTATTGAGTTTCAAGGCCAAAGATCCTCTAGTGCTCCAAATAAAAGGGTTGCTAAGGATGGAGCGCCTAACCCAAGGCTCCAAGGGGGTGATGATGGGGTGACTCATCTTAGATCCCCAAAATGTGGGAGGAATCATGATGGCACATATTGGAGGAACATGGGTGCATACTTTGGGTGTGGTAAGATGGGACACAAAATTCCAGATTATCCATATGCTCAAAACAAGGGTAAAGGTGGTGATATTGAGCAAGGGGATGCTCCAAGACATAATCAGTTCTATACTCTTCAAAGGAAGCAAGGAGAAGATGAGATGCTCGATGATGTTATCGGTATGTTGAGGGTTTTCTTGATTTAGTTGTGAATGCTTTGATAGTTCTGGGAGTCACTATTTCTTTCATTATTATTTTGTGCTAATAAGTTTCATGTGTGAGTCCCGAATAGTTATGTGAGTCTCTTGATGTCTAAACCCCCTCCCCCTAATGAGTCTATTGTGGCTAGAAAGTCTATAGGAAGAATTGTCCCATGTCATTATTGCATAAAGTGTTGTTTTGTGATTTTGTTGAACTTGGCATTGTAGATTTGGGTTTGTCCTTAGGGTGCTTGGGTTACATGCATAGCATGCTTCCATTGGATGTAGAACCCATAGAGTTAATTTCCAATTTTCGATGAGTCCGCACTTGAGTGAGAAGGTTGTAAAGTGGTAAGTACAGATAGATTCATTTCTTGTCTTAGGCCTAAATTGATCTTTGAGGGTTGCAATTATCATCTTGTAAGGGTTAGGGTTGTTGAGTTGGTTTCGATAGTCAATGCATTTCTTGGTGTCCTTTCTGATATTTTGAATTTATGGTAATATCTTTTGCTTGATCTATGCCCCGACTATGTTTGTGGATCTCATGAATAGGGTGTTTAAACTCTACCTTGATATATGTGTGGTAGTTTGTGGATGGTATAATGATTCGTTTCCGAAAAGAAGAAGAGTTTATGAGTCAATTAAGGGTGATGATGCAAGGCTTGAGGGACGAGAGGTTGCTTGTTAGTTACGATAAGCAGGAACCTTGGGTAACAAAGGGTGGTTAAAGAAGTACACCGGTTGACGAGATTGGGAATGGGATTGGATGAAGATGAGAA
>JAABOM020047727.1:40458-53487 GCA_011800125.2 Solanum clarkiae | reverse complement strand
GAAATACGCAAATTGGACGCAGCAAGTACCTTAAAGCGAAAACAACCAGATTGTTAAAAAAACAAAAAATGAATTAAATATTATATAAAGCAAATCTGTTTAACCATGGTTGCTGGATTATTTTCTGGTAATGATCCATCTCTTTGTTTATGAAACTTTCATTAGAGAACACTATAAAAACAATAGCTAAAGTAAAGACAATTAAAGAAGCAAAATAATACATCAATATACTACAATAGATGGCTTATTAGATTTTTCTATATTTAATACTGAAAAATATCCAAACACTGAAAACATGAAAACTATTAAAGTCAACATAAACATTGACGCAACTCCAGTTACAAGAGATAATCCATTTTCCCCCAGTTGCCTAGAAATTATTTCACTATATCTGTTATCTCGGTCTCCCATAATAAACACTACTTATACAACTGTTGTATTCTTTTATTTTTATTACAGTTTATTGATTTGTGATATTAATATAAAAAAATGTCTATTATATTCCCCAGTGATTTAAAACGAGCTTCTGATTCAGACGATAGTGCTATAAAAAAATTTAAAAGTAACTACGAAAGTATACGAAAAGTGAGTTCTCGTAAACAACCACATGCGGACAATATATTTGTTGAAATTGGATCCATTTTACCAACTATGAGCAGCATTGTTGAAGTTGGTAAAAAAGTAGATTCACTCAATAAAGATATTAAAGTGCTTGATAAAATCATTCAACTGGCCAGTACATTGACAAACGACAATCAATTTTTACCTACTCTTCGTAAAAAACAAGAAGATATGAAACGAAGCGTCGAGGCATATACATTTGAATCCTGGGATTCATTTAAACATTTAATTTGTAAAGTTGATGCTTTCAATATACAACAATGTAATATTTGTTCTAAACTTAAGGACGGAAAAATATGCGTATATGCCAACTGCGGTCATATATCATGTGCTGAATGTATGGATAATTATATAAACAACAACAACAGCAGAAAATGTCCAACTTGTGATGATGATATTATACGACTTTATTCAAAACGAGAATTTCATAAAGAAGTATCAATTAAAGAAGTCTATATTACTAATAACTTGGATGAGAATACAACGGATGATGATGATTTCGACGACCAAATATTAATATCAAGAGAGATGAGATCTTTTTAGTATCCTTATCCATTGCATATTACTCTTTGTTCGACGATGATTATATATAGAATAATGTGTAGTATTAATGAGAAACGACTTAATAAAGTATTGAATTTTACAGATGAACAAGTATTGTCAAAATTACTTACAAAACGAATAAAACCAAGCACTACTCGTCATATAATAACTAACAATAAAAAACCTCATAATGTGAAATTAATAAAAGCTTTAGGTTTATTAGATGAACCAAATTATGATAAACGAGTGCAACTATTTTTGGGTTACAGTAAATTGAAAAATTGGTCCTTTAACACTGTAAAAAAATATTTTAATGATTTAAGAGAGTGTTTTGGTGATTCAAAATTACTACCTGATAGAACAGCATTCATAAATGTAAAATATGTGAAATTAATAACAAGAGATACTTTACAAAATATTTTAAATTATTTGCAATCAAATTTTAATGAATTCACAGCTCCTGTACTAGTCGGTTTTTATACATGTTTACGCACTAGAGAAATTTTACAGTGGTCTACTTATACATTATTTCAATTAAATAACAGACATCAATATGTAGATATTACTCTTAAACAAACAATCAAAGACCAAATACCTGAAAATTGGAGACCAATATATACACAACAACTAATTGATTTTGTATCAAATTTAACTTTATTATATGCAACGCCTTATAAATTATTTATGGAGAACCAAATAAATGTCAAGTTATTCAATATATCTAGTAACCAATTAGTAAACAGAGCAAAAACAATATATATACGTGCAAACAATAGTCTGCCGCCAAAAGGTTTTGGAATACATACTTTCCGATATTCTTTACCGACGTTATTATTGGAACAGGGCAAAGATATGAAATCAGCACAAATGTTATTGCAACATAAACATATAAAAACTACTAATACTTATGTAAAAAGTCATGCTGATTTTATTAAAAATGAATTCAATAGATTAACTAAAGATAAATTTACGGCGACTTTCTACGAGTAATTAAAGGTCCAAAATATTCTTTTTTCAACACAACACCAAGATCATCTTTGTATTCAGGTGTGTATTCGGTTAAAGTTTTTATACACACTTCTGGTTTAGTATAAAACATTTTATCACCAACAATTAAGTTTTTACGAATTTTAATATTTCGATTCATTTTAAAGCATTCAATCAAGCTCTTATTTAGGTAGTATTGCGACCATCGCGAATATAGTTGTATCGACCATTGCCTCTCTTCCACATCTTGCAAAACTTTACTCCAAGTCAGTGTTTCAAAAATCTTGGCTTTTAAATTCTTAAAAGTTAATTTGTTCAAAAAAACATAAATAACCGCCTCGCTCCATTCCATTAAATATAAATTATCACGGTTGCTTATATTTTCACAAGCAAAATTAAGCATTTCATTTGCAGTATAAAGATTATTTATTGAATCTTTCATAACATTATAACATAAATCTTCACATTTTGCTTTTTTAGATCTTTTGTTTAAAGTTTTACTGCGTTTCATTATGATTATGAGTATAGAAGAATTTAAAAGAATCCGACCTGTTAAATGGTCACTAAAAACAATAGGATATAAAACATATCAAACAGTAAATAATCAGACTGATACACAACTATTTTGGATAGATTTTTTAAGACTTGTATTTATACAAAAATTTAGAGCACAAAAGGGACTCACCGAACTGCAAAATATTGACATTACACAACCAATACTTATTGATCCGGAAACATTAGATATACAACTCCCAGATCAGATGGAAACTGTTGCGTACTTTGCCAACAACCAAAAGCCACTAAAAGTTTTATTCAATGTAAACATACCACAAATAATAACCCTCATTGTATCAATCATATTGTTTATCCTATTGGGAATATTACATTACAAACGCCCTAGCGCATACTCGTACATTATATAAATTTCTCTTTCCATAATTATTTTTTCTTTCACAACCTCTGTCTATTCTCTGTCTATCTAAAATTAAAAAATCAAAAAAATTCATTTCTCCCAAAAACTTTCAGCCAGATTCAGTAAAATCCACAAATTAGTGCTCGCGCTCCACCCACTTTCCTTATTATTTTTCATAGTAGTAGGTGGGCTGATATATAAGTCTAAGTATTTACCTTATATTACTACATCTATATTAGACTTATATATTATATATAATAGGTCGCGGCGACTTGAGCTGCTGCTTATATACTAGAAAATGTTGCTCCCTCATGTAGCTCCCAAATTATAGAATGTGTCGCCACCTACAAAAAGCTAAGGACATATTGTTGTGCTTTTTCTAGTAAAGGATCTTGGTCTGAAAGGCTTTTTTGTATTAAGGATAGAGTTTCTGTATCCAATCTCTCGTATGCGTACAAAAGTTTATTATTCAGTTGTAGAAATGTGTATTGAGGTATTTGTTTATGTAGCAACATCATAAGTGCTGCATGCAATTTACCTTGCCAAAGTACTTTAGATTTATCCATTTTAGTTAATTTTGTCACTTCTAAGTTACATTTTGGATAACAATTGTATTCTCGTATAAAATCAAATACAGTAAATCTCTGCTTAGTAGGATTTATGTTGTGTGTAATAAGTAAGTGAAATTCAAAGCATCCTTGTATAATCAAGCCATAAGACATTTTTTTCAAAATATCTAAAGTTACTTGTGTGTTTTTAATACTTTTATAATGTTCAGTACATATATTACAAGGGAGAATTAAATCAATATTGTACACGATCGTGCAGAATCCAAATAAATCACCCGGTACTTTATCTTCACTGAGTCCGTGTTGTAAAAGTATTGAAGTTATATGTATAAATTTCCAATACAATGGACCCCATACATTTAGGGCGTAATTTGAAACTTGAACATACATTTCGGGCATGTCTATTGCATACATTTTTACGAGATTGTTTAAAAGATTATTAAGTATAAGTATATAACGAGATCTCAGTGAGTCGTCAGTACCATAGTTGCTTAAAAACGATTTGAATTCAGCATATACTTCACCTGCTTTTTCAACTACTGTATTTATATTTGTTTGCTCTTGTTCTGATTTTGCTAATTTCAATATGTCCAACTCTAAAGATTTTGAATCCATGCCTAGTAGTATTAAACACTATAATATTCCACCTGAACAAGTAGCTTCGTATAATGATATTGTCGGTACGGGTGGACCCCGAGTGCCAATTGATATGGATAAACCTAAAACTATTGTTCCTGAAATTCCCAATAACTTGAAAGAAGACTTTGAATTGCTAAAGACATGTTTAGATTTACACAATAAGGAATCAATGGATCTACTACAGGAACATATTACTGATGATATTACTCAAAATGACTTATTCGTTCGTGTTTATGCTTTGTATCAACATATATTAGATGACGTTGGTTTATTTGAAAAATACGAATCGATTGGAACTTGGATATCTTTTGTGCTATTATATCTGATTTATAGCACTGAAGATGCTATGTATTCTGCTATAGGAAATTACAAACCTGGTATAGAGATTAATTTTAATCGTATTTTTCGTAAAAAAGCAAAAACCGATAACACGTTTGAATTTCAAAAATCAAAACAATATACTAATCAAAGCAAAATATACAAGCTCAATATTTTCCTGTCAAAATTAATACCTGCTGATTTTGCTTTACTCTTTATGAATGTTAGTTATAAAAAACTATCAATACCTAAAGATGTTAAGACAAAAGTAGACGTTTATGGCTTGGATCTACAATTTACTATACCAGTATGCACAAATATATGGGTAAAATTTACACAAGTAACAGAAATATGCAATATGACTAGTTTTAAACTCCTTGGTACACAAATTGCAAACATGGCTAATTTGAAAATGCATCGAGAACCTTTCTGCTATGGTAAACGACAAAAAATGGCTTTTTTTGTTTTTGATTCAGACAAAGATTATTCTTTTAAAGAAAATATGCAGTTGAATCAATTTAAAGCCCGTTCTAATTATTTCTACACAACATGTATAACTAATGTGATTACAAACAAAGATAGTCTTGGTTATATACAATTCAGGAGTTATAGTGATGTAATTACTTTATATGATCCAAAATTATTTGTAAATGCTAATGCTGAATGATTAAAGTAGTCATTAACATGATATTTGCTTTGTTTATAATTTTGATAACTATTGCGTTGATATTTTTCTATTTAAGTAAAGTATGAGTTTGCGGAATTTAATTGCGGGTTTAGGAGAGCTTGCCGTGAGAGATGCTAGTGAGGCTGAAGCTTTACAACTTTTACGAAGTGCGGATACTTCTATTAAAGTATTAGATGATGTATTATCAGAGCTGCGAGTAGTTAAAAGTGATGCTGGTTTTTTATTAGTGGAAGGTGAATCTGTAGAATCTGTACGTAATTTGTTGCGATCTGCTGATTTGGAAGGTTTAGTTAGATTAACGAGTAGAGATATTCCGATTTTAGAATCAGATGTAATTGAGTTTAGACGATTAGTTCCTGATAATCCAGAAAAAGCACTAAATGTTCTTTCTAGAGAAATTATTGAATCTAAAACTACACGATCATATTTGGATGTATCTCCTGAAAATATTGAATCATTACCCACTAATGCTATCACTGATTTAAATAAGGTATCCAATAATTTGCTAAAACGATTTGTATTAAATGCGAAAATACCACTTATAGTGGGCTCCGTAATAGTCGGTGCTGATTGGATAATAAAAGCTTCTAGAGCACGTAAAGGTTGTTACATGTTTACAACCATAAATGGAAAAACTACTTCATGTAAAATTATGGCATATTCTTGCATGTCTGATGTTATTCCTAACGACGAATGTCGAGGTTTTACAAATTATTACAACACAACTCTTACTTTAATGGCAATAGTTGATTTAGAAGATTCTGATGGTAGGAAAACAAACTTGGCAGCTGCTGTTGGTATACCTGTTGATCAATTGCGTGCAAATTTGTCAAAAATTGTACGTGAAAAATTTACTGAAGCTACAAATTATATAAAAAATATGCCAAATAGACCCACATTAGATGTATGTGGTCTCAAAAATAGCCAAATTGAACAAGGTGTAGTACCTCCATGCCGATTATGTTCGCCTTCAGCTTTACCTACATCAACTCAATATATTAGTTCTGCTCAATTTGGAGAAAATATAACATTTAAATGTATAAACAGCGTATCAATTCTCGATGTTATTACAGATGCGATAGTATCTACAGGAATAAATTTGTGGGATGGAGTAGGCACTCCCATTTTCAATACATTGAAGAAAATTGGTATAATTTTGGGTTCGATTTTATTAGTTGTATTTATATTTGCTTTTGCAGTGCGCATGTTTATGAATAAATCGTATAGTTATAAAAAGATTAAGAATAATTAATTTGTTATTAATGTACAACCATGTCGTTTGATGATTTACCAAACGAATTATTGGTTCATATTTTAAAAAATGTGAATAGACGGCGGGATATGTTGAAAATGTGTGGACTAAATACAAGAATTGATTCAATAATAAAAAATTTCAACCTTTTACCACAAGGAAGTGATACTTTATATCAGTTATTGGAAAAGAAACAAGTCGACGTCATTAAAAAAATTCTTGATTTTACTGAAGCTGGTGATTTGTGGTGTATTGCTGGGTCATGGTGTGCTGTTAAAAATGATAGAATTTTTTTTTGCAGTGACGATATAATATATATAAATTTATTTTACTTCAAACATAAAAGAGATGTTATTAGTTATAAATTAATTAATGAACTTCGTGATGCAAATGTTAATGTTATTGGTGTACAAAAATACAGTAGACCAAGTCTATCCGATTTTATTGCCGATATATTATACAGCTTTAAATATACAATCGATAGTATTGCGTATAATCATGAATTGGATGATTTTGTAACCGTAGATAGACCAGCCTATTGGCATGCGCCGTATATAAGCAGTACGCTGAAATCTCAACGTGACTTAAATATACAATTGACTCGACTTAGAAACACCGGCCCTTTTGGTTATAAAGAAGTCGATTTCACAGTCATTGGCATCAATTATAAATGGAATTATTTTTCAAATATTAATATGTGTAGTACCAAGAGACATATAATGCGTAGATGTAATATTTTAGAGATTATGCATAAATTAACTCGATGTGATAGATCATCATGTCAATCTTGTGCGTATAAACAACAGTTTCTAATTGTTTTTTTAAAAGCGTATCAACCTTTATTTATCGAAAATATAAATTATATCGATTTATTAATATAATAAAGTACATAAAAAATAATGTTCTCTAAATAAACAAAAGAATTTGTTCAAAAGATAATAAACTGGCTCATATTCAATTGCAAGAATTTTTTTTATATTACATCGATCCATAATATGCTCTTGACAATATAAAATAGGTGTAATAGAAAACAAAATCCATTCACTTTGTATAGTGCGACAACTAGGTATATACCCATAAGGTCCTTTGTTTGTAATTTGTCGAAATTCATTATTCACATGTTTTTCCAAATCTTCAATTGATCCAATTATATAATTTGCGTGCCAATAAGCAGGTCTATCTATCGTCACAAAATCATCAGTTTCATGATTATAAGCTATACTATCAATAGTATAGTTAAATCTATATAAAACATCAGCAATGAAATCTGAAAGATTTGTATATTCTAAATCTAAACCAATAAATTGTAAATTACAATAATTCGAGACGTCTGGACCATCAGCTCTTTGATAGAAAATATGTATAAAACTTTCATTAAACAAATATCTTCCATTTTTTATAGCACACCAATCACCAGCAATACACCACATATCTCCAGCATTTTCACGAGAAAGCACATTTTTTATAATATCAACATGTTCATGATTTAAAAATTGTTTCAAAGTATCGGTACTTTTAGGTAATAAATTAAAAGTGTCGATTATAGAGTCAATACGTTGATTTAATCCATATAAATTTAATAAATCACGTTTTTTATCTACATATTTTAAGATGTTGAGTAAAATTTCATTGGGACATTTATTCAAATACATGTTGTCAATAAACGGTATGTTGTATAATTTCATTCATATATACTAAAACAAAAAGCTATATGCGATATAAAATTTAAAAATATACAAATAAATGATGCGCGAGCATCTTTCGTCAAATTGACGATTCATTAATAAATTAGTTAGTTTTAGTATTTTACATCGATCCATAACATGTCCTCGGCATAAACGAGTATCAGTATTACAAAAATCATACCAATATCCAAGTGAAATTGAAGGGTCAATTATTTGACTAAAACTATACCCTTTATATCCAAAACGACCTGAGCTGGTTAGTGGAATGAAATTTCTTTGTAAACATAATTCCAATTCTTCTAGCCATTCTCCGGTTACAAATGTAGAATGCCAATATGTTGGACGATCTATAGTTACAAAATTGTCAGTTTCGTGATTATATGCAATACTATCAAATGTAAATTTAAATTCATACAATACATCAGCTATAAAATCAGAAAGATTGGTATAATCATTATTACTTTTTATACCAATAAATCTAATTTCATCACCAAGTCCACTTTCAATATGGTTTCCTTTTTTGTCGACATAAAAAACATTTATAACACGATATCCAGGATCAGGAAGTCTGTTGTTTATTATAGAGCACCAAGTACCAGCAATACACCATAAATCATTGACATTTCTACGACTAAGCGTTTCTTTAATACAGGCTACGTATTTATCGGGCAAATAATATTTTAAAGCATCAATACTTTTAGGCAACAGTTTAAAAGTATCAATCACTGAATCAATTCTAGGATGTATCCCGCACATATTTAATACATCACTTCGTTTATTAACATTTTTAAAAATTTGTAACAAAATTTCATTGGGTAACTTTTCAAAAGACATGTTTTTTACTACATAATTCCAAGTATGCGTGTGTGCATCCATATATATACATATTTAATCTTATCATTTACACTCGCGTCATCCTGTTTATCAATATTTTTTTATTACTTACTCTTCTTCCTTTTTCTCTGTCTATTTACTGTCTATTTAGAATTAAAAAAATGAAAAAATGATTTTCTCTCAAAAACTTTTGGCCAGATTCAGGAAAATCTACAAAATAGTGCTCGCGCTCCACCCACTTTCCTTATTATTTTCCATAGTAGTAGGTGGGCTGATATATAAGTCTAAGCATTACCTTATATTACTACATCTATATTAGACTTATATATTATATATAATAGGCAGCGGCGACTTGAACTGCTGTTTATATACTAGAAAGATTGCTCCCTCATGTAGCTCCCTCATTTCTTATCAATAAACAACATCATGTCTAATTATAGATAAGAAATAATATTGATTATTGATCGATAAAAAATTATATATAACAATGTTAAAGTTTAAATTTTTTATTACTCTTTGTTATTTGCATGTATCAAAATGTCTCTATATCAGTGCCCTAATGAAATATTATTAAATATTTTGAAAAATGTGAATAAACGACGTGATTTTTTAAATTTAATTGGACTCGATCCTAGAATTGACTCAGTGATTACTACGTTCGATTTAATGCCTACTAATGTTGATACTTTAAAAGAATATTTTCCAACAAATGCTTTATATTTTATAACGAAAATACTCGAAACCATAATTAAGCCAAATCTGTGGTGTATCGCTGGTACTTGGTGCGCATCTAAAATAGGTAGAATATCTTTTAAAAATAAATTTTATACTGTCAAGTTTTATTATTATACCGACAAGCCGATCACCGATACTGGTAATTATTCTCAATATTTTTATTTTGGACATTATTTAATGAATGTTAAGTTCATCCCTACATACATGTCTCAACCGCCAGCAGATTTGTCTGAATTTATTTCAGAAGTATTATACCGTTTACCATACAATATCGATAGTGTTGCTTATAATCATGAATTGGATGATTTCGTTACCGTGGACCGACCATCGTATTGGTTTCCTCATTTTGCAGATGAAGCATATATTACCTCATACAAGTTTTGTCTATTAAACAACTTAATCAAACAAGATAATCATCATTCGTTATATCAAACAACTGTTAAATGGTCAGAATATACTATACTGGATAAAGCACAATGCAAAGAACATGTCATTTATAGATTACAACATGAAGATAAAATAGATTTGGAAAATTTTATAAAGATGACCACCAACAAAATCGCACGTTGGTCTAGTTTTGGTACTTTTTTTTACAATTATTTAAAACCACATGTTATAACCAATTTATTTCCATCTGATCCATTTTTTTAAACTACTTTGATTATTATCATAACTCTCTTTATATATATATATAAATAAATATTTTATTATTTTGTCATTATAAACCAAAATGTCTTTGGATAAATGTCCTAATGAAATACTATTAAATATTTTGAAAAATGTGACTAAACGACGTGATTTTTTAAATCTAATTGGACTCGATCCTAGAATTGACTCAGTTATTACTACGTTTAACCTAATACCTACTAATTTTGAAACTTTAACAGAATATTTTCCAAAAACTGTCTGTTATTGGATAACACGCAAACTTGATTATAGAATTAACCCAATTATGTGGTGTATTGCCGGTACTTGGTGCGCTTCTAAAATAGGCAGAGTAAATTTTGAAGATACCTATAGTCGACAACTACCTATAAAAATTTATTTTTACAGTGACATACCACTCTACATTAATCCACATCACGAATTTTGCTCTTTTGGTCGCGATTTTTATTCAATCACTGTCCAGTTAATCCCTACATACATGTCTCAACCGCCAGCAGATTTGTCTGAATTTATTTCAGAAGTATTATACCGTATACCATACAATATCGATAGTGTTGCTTATAATCATGAATTGGATGATTTCGTTACCGTGGACCGACCATCGTATTGGTTTCCTCATTGGTTTCCTTATTGTAACTCACGTAAATTCCATCTATTAAATTACTTGGTTAAAGAATGGAGAAATTTATCTCAGTGGACAAAAACAAATGACGAATGGCTAGAATATACTAGGCTGGATAAAAAGCAATGTAGAGAACATGTCGTTTATAGATTAGAAAATGAAAACATTGACAAAACTTTTAGTTTTTGTGATTTTTTTTCCAAATATGTGCAATCCGAAGAGTATCCCACCAAAGAGTTATACTCTTTGTATCCCACTTTGTTTCAACGACATATTGATGGAAATTGTTTTTTATCTGATTATTTTTTTTAATCAAACTAATTACTCCCAAACCCCTTATATAAATAAAAATATTTTATCATTTATTTTATAACACAAAATGTCTTTGAATAAATGTCCTAATGAAATATTATTAAAAATTTTGAAAAATGTGACTAAACGACGTGATTTTTTAAATTTAATTGGACTCGATCCTAGAATTGACTCAGTTATTACTACGTTCAACTTAATGCCTAAAAATACTAATACTTTGGAATATTTATTTCCAAGCAACATTTATTTGGAAATTAAAAATAAACTTTCATTATTCAACGTAAATGATCTGTGGTGTATTGCCGGTACTTGGTGCGCTTCTAAGATAGGTAGAACTATTTTCATTGATAAACAAGTTATAAACATATATTATTATACTACAACAACCAATAAAAGGATTGATTGTTTTTTTAAAGAATATTCAAGTACTGTTTTATTCAATCCTGTTTATTTATCTCAGCAACCATCAAATTTGTCTGAATTTATTTCAGAAGTATTATACAGCATAGCATATAGCATTGATAGTGTTGCTTATAATCATGAATTGGATGATTTCGTTACCGTGGACCGACCATCGTATTGGTTTCCTCTTTATGCCGATGTATTTCATAATGATATGTTTTACAATTTAAATTATGAATTTAGACAGCGTTGGTTTGATTCTCGCAGACATCAACCTACCATCGAGTGGATTAATTATACTATTTTTGATAAAAGGACATGTAAAAATCATGTTATGCGCAGATTAAATATGCGTATGCGCAAAAAAAATTGTTCTTTTTTTTCTGAATATGTCAAAGTATATTCTTTCCTTTCCGATGTATATTTTTGATAAAAAGCACGCATGTCTTTAACTGATATCTATTTATATATAAAACCAATTCATCTCATTTGAAATCATTATTTAACAAAGAGTAGAGTAGAAGAGATAGCAGTCCGAAAGGTAAGAAGGAAAGTTAAACTTATCCCCACTGGAGGACTCTGTTTGAGGGCTTTACAATTAAAGTCAATGTAAATCAACAATCAATTTTTTATCGCTAATTTTTTTTAATCATTTCTCAATTTTTTTGTGCTTAATTTTCCTTTGGGTTTCTATTAAGCGTCCTCCAGTGGGGATAAGTTTAACTTTCATCTTCCTCTCCTTCATTGCAGTATCTTCTACCTTAATCTTTGTTATTTAAAATGTCTTTATACAAGTGCCCAAACGAAATAATATTAAAAATTTTGAAAAATGTGACTAAACGCCGTGATTTTTTAAATTTAATTGGACTTGATCCTAGAATTGATTCTATTATAAGTGCTTTTAGGTTGGTGCCTAATAATAAAGATACCTTGAGAGGATTGTTTCAAGACAAAGTTGTTAAAGAAATATTTTATTTTTTTGAAAAATTAAATATCAATGACCTCTGGTGTATTGCTGGATTGTGGTGCTGTTTTAAATTTGATAGATTGCGCAGAGTGCGACATTTTAATGATTCTACAGTTACTATATATTATTTTAGTAACAACCCAATGAGTAAAACTACATATATTACATTATATAAAACATGTGATGTTTCATATAATTATCAATTAATATTCGCTCCTGTATATTTGGATGAACAACCTTTAAATCTGTCTGATTTTATTATAGAAGTGCTATATA
>JAABOM020047727.1:19524-40358 GCA_011800125.2 Solanum clarkiae | reverse complement strand
ATATACCATCGACAGTATCGCTTATAGTCATGAATTGGATGATTTCGTTACCGTGGATCGACCCTCTTTACCCCGAGCGTATTTTACAAAATGGTACTAAATTTAGTCTATATCCTGGTGAAGGTGATCCATGGTATCAAACTATGTATAATGCACCTACTCCTGATTGGATTGGATTTACTAAATTTAATTTCATTCATTGCAAGGCTCATATTATGGAGAGATGTAAAATATTTAAAATAACACAAGGCTTCAACGATAATACCATGGACTGTGTAACTTATTTAAGTTGTTTTTATTCTTTATGTGCACGTTGTAAACTGTGATTTGATATAAATTCAATTGTATTCAATTAATTATTATCATTTAGAATATGTCTTTAGAAGATTGTCCTACTGAAATTTTGGTAAACATTTTCAAACATTTGAGAAAACGTGATTTATTAAAATTATATGGTCTAAGTCCGCGGATTGATTATGCGTTAAAGTTTTTCGAACCTTTACCAAGTGCTGGAGACGCTCTTTTACAATCATATCCTACTATTTCAAAATTTGGTATTTTAAATTTATTGGATCGATGTGGAGATTTATGGTGTATTGCTGGTGCTTATTGTGCGTATATGGATTCTCGTATTAACATCGAGCCAAATTGTATTCAATTATTTTATTTTAAAGAAGATCCTTCTTGTAGCAATTATGTGTTTACATATACATATATGCTCTATGAACTACAAATAATAAAAGTAGTTGGATCCTCTAAACCAACATTGTCTGATTTTATTGCTGAAGTATTATACAGCATAAGTCATACAATAAACAGTATCGCTTATAATTATGAAACTGATGATTTTGTAACTGTCGATAGACCAGCCTATTATTTGCCTCCACCAATAAGACATATTTTTAAATTACAAGAAACTACATTCTTGGAATATCATCTTTTGGTGGAAATGACAAAACTCATTGTTTATAAAAAACGAGATAGTAAACCTAATTGGCGTAAATTTACTATTTTTGATGAAAAAAAATGTTTAAGTCATTTTTATAACAAGTTTAAACTGTTTGTAATGGATGTTGAAAAAGTTAATGCTGGATATTATAAAGAATTACTGGCCAGATTTTATAATATTTTTATTTTTGGTACATATAATCCATGTTTTACGCAAGAATTAGAAATATATATATGTATTTGCTTATAAATATTTCAATATATATCAAATGCTGAGCTAGTCATTTTATGTTCATAGCCAAGCACATGTTGATTTTTTGTAAAATAAACTCTAAGAAACGCATACCCCAATATTTTTGATTGCGCATCCACAACATAAATTGAAGCATTTTTTTTAAAAACCAACTCACATAATATATCTGCAGGTACTAATTGTATTTTACTCCAATGCTGAAATTTACAAATATGTGGATTAAAGCGGCATGTATAGTAAAAATGATCATCTTTACTATAAATAAGTAATGTTTGTTTAAAATCAGCAATTTCTAGATCCACAAAAACACGACATAGTACCAAATTGTAATCAGATATATTGTGAGAAATGTTTTTTATGGAATCTCGCTTAAAATCATAATAAGTTATTAGATTAAAATTGAAACATTTTATTGGTTTAGAAATTGAGCCTTCTTTTTCACGAAATACTATACCTTTAATAGGATGAAATATATTATTCGAACAAGATTTTATTTCATCCAAAGTCAGGTTTGGTGCTGTATATTCTATGTGAGAATCTTGTGATACTTGTGATATAAATTTATTTCTTTTATAATATGGCAAATCTACAAGCATTATTTGTTCTATTCTGAACACATCAACTACAACCAAAGCAAAATCAGTTTTAAAATTCCATATTTTCCAAGATTGGTTTGTATTGTTGATCTTGGGAAGTAAAATAGCTTCAAATGTAGCATTTCGAATTTTAACTGAATTTAATGTTGTGTTTAGCGCATTTATTAATTCCCCATATATATTGTAGCAATGCACTGTATTATTACCATTAGAATTGATGATTAATCGGTATCCTTGATATAAAGGCTGTATTATATACTTCTCTGAATTGATTGGTGTAACATCTATTCGTATTGGCTTAGGTCGTGTAATGTATCTAAATTTACGTGGATTGATATTTATGGTATCAAGTCTGCAATTTAAAAAGTGAATATAATGAAGAAATTTTTGATATATAGTAGTGCAAGTTTGCATTTCATTTTCATTTCTATTTATTTGTAAAAACTCGGGAAAGAAATTACTCGAAACATCTTTTAGAAATTTTTGATATTTAGTAGTAACTATATTGTTTAATAAAATGCGTTCTTTTAAACTAAAATCAGTATTATTATTTTTAAGTTTGGTAATTACATCCAATAGTGGGTAGTGCTTATTGTAGTCATTTTTGATAAATGGCTGTGTTGTCGTTATTGCTCTTTCAGTAGTCATTATTTCTTTGTTTAATGCAAGTGTATATACTAGATTTGAAGGTTGGATAGTGTATTCATATTCGATATTAAAGCATTTTATTTTTTTATTACTTCTACAACTCTCCAAAATATATAATAAACCAGCAATATGGTTATGATTAAATGATTTAACAAATTGAATTAACAACACTCTAGATACCTCCAAATTTTTAAACAACTCTAAAACATTATCAACATTCAAATCCATCATGGTTATGTTTACTCACTATACAATAATGTCATATAACCAAAATGTAGGTTCTCAGCTGATGATTGATTGTCCTCATTATCAAAAATATAAATCACCTGAAAGTTTTACACAACTAATAAAAAATCGAGGATCTTACTTGGGGTGTTTGTGTCATTTTTCAGCAAAACGTAAACGAGTTGTACATGAAGCTGTTGGGATAATGTTTGGTTCCAAATTAGATTGGTTGATTCGTGGTAAAAAACAAGTATTGGAGACTAAGGCTTTATGGGGTTCGTTTTTACTTAAGGGTTTGAACAAAATATACATGTGTTTTTCCACTTACGATGGGTTATCGATGCACGTTAGAGAAGTTGGGAATATAAAATTGATTGAATGGTATTGTTATTGTAAAGGTGAAGGTGTTGCGATAAAATATGAAAACCGTTCTATAGAATGGGTATATAGAGGGGAGAAAAAGATGGATGAAGGTTGGATTACTGTAGTAAATGAAGCGAATCCATTTATACACAATCAATCAATAACTTCATCGGAATATATTGAATTATTTGATTGTATGCTATACAAATATCCGTATGATATGAATTTACTAGCGAATCGTCAATGCCTCAGTGGTGTGAATGTGATTGAAAAATACATTAAATATAATCTAGATCAAAGAAAAAAAAAGAAAGGCTCTGGTTGCGTAAAGATGTCGACTGCTTTTGAGACGGGGCAGGGTTTATTTAATCCTTTATGTAAAAAGAATGCGATAGAAGGTATGGAATATTGGAAAGCTTATCCTCAAAAATTTGATACGACTCTACATGAAGGAAAAAGCAATAAAATAAATCATGAACTTTGTAAAGTAAATAGAGCCGCAAATGAGTCTGTTCGTAATTCTGATGCTCTTATTTATCCAAAAGACGGCAAATACTTTTATTGCCCTTTAAATACGAAAGATCTTAAATCAGCAGGAGAACAAAATGTTTTGGCAGATAATGTAATAATTACAGAAGAAACTAATGCAGATTACGTGTATAAATATTTAAAAGAATTAGATACAAAAGGTCCCGATAAACTGGTATTAAACGGCTTCATTATTAAAATTAATTGTAATTTTAATCTTGAATTTTTAATAACTTTAAAAACTAAATTCCCACATATTACAAGTAAATATTACAGGCCTTATATTCTTATTTATACGAAAAAATCTATACTCATTAAATATTCGGATGAGTATAAATGTCTTTTTTCACCGGCAGAAGTGACTGAATTTTCTATTACTTTCCCTGATATGGATATTTTATCTTTAACGGCAAAAGAATTAGATAGATCACCAACCTGCAATTCCATAACCAGCATACAAGCTGCTAAAAATACAGTAGCCATAAATAATTTAAGAGCTAGTGCAGCTAACAAAGAATGTGAATTACAAGTAAAAATGATGGAATCTTGTTTAGGAATTACATGCCATATCGAAGATGCAAAGAATATATCTAAATCTTTTGCAGATATGGCTGTTGTTGGGCATATTGATGAAATACCTCATCAAGTTTCAGAATATTTTAATTTTATAGATAATAGATTTAAAGACTTAAACAAACTAGAATCAACTAACGAATTATCTGTCCGTAAAATAATGCTATTAATGTACCCTACAGATGATTTATTGTTTCACTACAAGGAGAGTAAAATAAAAGGATGTCCTTTTGAACGTGAGCGATGTATAACTCAATGTGATGCTTTTAATACAATAAAAGATTATATACAATGTCTGTTGTCAAAAGATTATAGTACATCTCCTGAGTTATGGAACTTCAAATTGTGGGCTATTTTTGGTGAGGAAGAGGCATGTTGTGAGGATGGTGTTGTATTGGATTCTTCGTTGGTTGAAAAAAACTGCAATATTGTATATAATGCATGTTTTACTGTAGATTTTTTATTCAAAAATGCTAAACAACCTAAATCTGCTCGATTTATAAAGGTTGTTGAAAATAATAATGATTTTGTGCATCACGAAATTGAACAAAATACACTTATAGGATGTTTAATTACTGAGCACGAAATTTTAGTTAAAAATTCTAATCATTGTAGAATTGAATGGACAAAAATTGGCAACCATTATAATTACTGTCTTCATTTCATACCAAAAAATAATAATATTTACAAAAATATAAAGATACATACAGTGTGTGTAGATAATGTAATTACTGTAGTGATTAATGGTACGCATAACGCGCACATTAACTTGGGAACGAAACTTGCTAATGCGTTTGGTCAAAAAAATGTCAACTCAAAAATAAAAAATTTGCGTGATACTTTAGGATATACTAGAGATGGGCGTATTGTATACCCACAACTCGTATATAGCGACACATCTTTAATATCACGTATACTTGCAGGTCAGGTGAAACATTCTTTTAATTCAAATGATTTGGCAATTACGAAAGATGGCAAATTTATCGCACTTTTGGATTTTATAGATCACGTGTTACACCCTTTTACAAATATTAAATTGTTTGATATAAAAATGGATACATTATCTAACATTAATGGTTGTGATTCTCAAAACCTGCCTACTACATCATACTTGCTGCGAGAATCTAAAATTTACCATAAAGTAATCCAATCTATAGGTTTTTTAAATTACGATATTATTCCAGTGTAAGTGATGTTCTTAAATTATAAAAAAGCTTTAAGCTTTCCACAAATGATAAAGGTTTATCACTTGTTCGTTGTAAATATTCTGATTGGTATTTTACCATATAGTTTGAATAATATATCCATACTAATATTATAATTATCGTTACAGACAAAAGGGCAATGACAAGTGTGCAGATGACACAGGATGTGAACGACATTATAAACGAGCTAGATACACTTGATGCCATTATAAAAATTGAAAAGGATCATGTGGTTGTGGATCGTAAAATTTTATTCCATCTCGACTATACTTTAATTTGGGACAATGCTTTTGGTGTGATATTTCAAAAAATTAGTGATTTACCTTTTTATTCAGGGATTATAAATTTTTATTTGCATAATGTTGTACCTTTCAAAACTTTGACTACTTATAAATTGATACAAATTAAATCGGATTTTGCTTCCTAGAATCGTCCTCTAAATAAATAAATTGTATATGCAAGAAAAGCGACTAATACTATAGATACAAATATTTTCACTCCATTACCAATACTTTTTTGAAATAAAATGATTACAATTAATAAAACTACAATTACATTTGCTATAGTTGGGTATAAAAGTTGTGAATCATTTAGAGTTCTAATAAAACTATTTACTTTACGAGACAACTCTTCTGGATTATTTGTAGTGACTGTAGTAAATTCTGCCGCATTGTTATAGTTTTGCTGCGGAGTCGTGTAGCTAAAAGTAGTAGTAGTATTATCGGCCATAGTTATTGTAATAAGTATAGTTTCTAATAACTATATATTAGAAATGAATTACATTGCAATGGTTATCATTGCATTACATCTTATTCTATTTATTGTTGCTATATTCGTGTGTGAAAGTAAAATCACCGAAGATAATATACAGACACCGTATGAATTTACATCACAAGTAACGTTTGACGATTATTTATCTCCTACGGTGGATATTGAAAATGAAAAGGATTGTAATGCAAATAATCTTTCAGAATGTCTTTTAGATGACCCAACTACATTATTTGGTTGTAGAGAGTTAGCCGTTCAATGCAAACATTTTCCTACAGATATCGACTACCATGTAGATGGAGTAGTACGTAAAATACCAGCAAATAGAGACCCTAATGTTGGTTATGCGTTATCTTTAGTTGCTATAAATGAAGATTGTAATCCGTTTCATGGTGATTTAGTTCTTGTTTCTGCTAATGAGCAATCTAGTGAATATATGCTTATATGCGAATGTAAACGTCCAGGATTTATAGGAAAAGATACTCTGCTTGGTAATTGCACTAGTGTGAAGATATGTAATGGTAAAATTGATGATATAAATCAGCCATTTGACAAAATAAATTGTAAATGTAATTTATTGGAAAAAAATATTAGATATGATGATGGTTTATCTGTTTGTAAAAAAATGACAGTGGCTGAAGCTAATGATATACATGATGATTGGACTGATTTAATTCCGTGGATAAATAAAAGACAATTGCCTATTGAGCATTTTAATCCAACAATAAAAGATAACTTACGTATAAAAAAATTGATGAATCCTTGTAATAATGCAATTACCGATTATTCACAAGAAATACCTGGAGGAGAATATAATCATATGTATAATGCATGTACCGTTACTGATTCTGGTGTTCTTGTACAAGCGTCTTTATTAAATACTGATGGTTCAAAAAAACCCAAGTATGATTCTGTATTCCCATCAAGTCCTATTGAGTATTTTAGGTTTATGGATAATGTAGATAGTAAACGCAAAGTAGTTACAATAAAAACTAAAATTAATAATGAGGATGTGTGGGTAGTAATAGGTGAAGATGTTGCTGTTGGCAAGGATGGTAATATACACTTACCAATAAAAAATAATATAATTGCAGGAGAGTGTGAAGGAAGTTGGCCTAAATATCATTGCTATATGAGAGATTATACAGAAGAAACTCTTGTTTATGATTTACCTCACGCTAGGTATAGATCAGCACCAGGATCATTTCTGTGGGATGTTGATGAGTGGGAAGATTCTGAACAATTATTATCCAGAGGAGTTCAAAATAAATCTACTGGTTTAGAGATTGACAATACTGCTTTTAATAAAATCAAAAAATTAAAGCCTTTTGGTTTAATATTTCATAGAGAAGGTTTTGATTCTGAAAAATTAAACGGAATGCTTTCATTCAATAATAACGATGATTATTATAAACAACATAATACAATAGTAACATAGGTGGCGACACTTTCTTATCTAATATCCTAGGCAACAAGTATGGGAGCTACATGAGGGAGCAACATTTTCTAGTATATAAACAGCAGTTCAAGTCGCGGCTGCCTATTATATATAATATATAAGTCTAATATAGTTGTAATAATATAAGGTAAATACTTAGACTTATATATCAGCCCACCTACTACTATGGAAAATAATAAGGAAAGTGGGTGGAGCGCGAGCACTATTTTGTGGATTTTGCTGAATCTGGCCAAAAGTTTTTGAGAAAAATCATTTTTTTCATTTTTTTAATTCCAAATAGACAGTAAATAGACAGAGAAAAAGAAAGAAGAATCATAAATAGTAAGTAAAAATATATTATTGTGTTGTATTTATACGCATGTTCGTATATTTTCATTTGGTATAAAAAAGTAAATAGATTGTAATTTAATTCATTTAGTTATTGTTGTTTGTTATAACCACTAATTGGGATACTTCGTAAATAAAGTAAGTGATGTTAACTGTATAAATACTTATATTAATGATTATTTAACACAGGATATGTCTTTGAACAAAACTCAGTTATTGAAGGAAAGTGTACGTTTACAAACGTTCCTTTCAAAATATGGACAATCATCATATATGGAAAAATATAACATAAAGTAATGTATAGATTTCTTTTAGTTTATATTGTAATATTAATATTTTTTTCATTTTAGGAATTTACAAGAATTGGCACAATCTGGTTTTTATTATACATGTGATCGAAGATTAATAACTTGTATATTTTGTAATTATACAAATTATACTCTAATAAAGCCTGAAACGATTTTAAATGCCCATAGTAAACGACCATGTCCACTAATGGAGGGTACTGCGTTGGAAAATTTGCCTATTCCTTCTTACCACTCATTTGTAAATAAGAAATAAAACAAATTATATGTTAATGGCCGCTGTTTTTTAGGTAATTAAAGCTAAAAACGGTATTTCCATTAACAATTAATATGTTAAAAACTTCATCATTATTTCTGCGTTAATGATTCTAAATTTATTTTTTAATGTGTCAGGTTAGTTATTTGATTTAAATTTATATTTTTGCAAAAATAATGTCTATTATTTAAATTTAAATTTGGTTTTATTATACGAAACTTTCAATTTAATATTTGTAATTATGTTTTTCAAACACTTTCAACAATATTGATAAATGCGTATTAAATAAAGATTTATTGATTAAATCCATTGATGTCAATATATTATTATATTTTTTGATATATAAATTTACGCGTGGGTTAATAATGAGATCATTTTTAATCTCCAACAGGGGTGGTGTTTTTACCTAGTATTTGTAAGGTTATTTTTATTTTAATCATATCACTAATTTTTAACGGAATTTTATCAATGATGTACCCATTATTTCCCTTGTTTTTATCAAGCAATTGTATATGAGCATGCTTGTTCGGGAGAAGCTCATTTTTTAATTAGTATATAAAGCATTATTTTGTCTATTTTTTCATTAATGAATTTAAATGTCTACCAATTTACCAAGTGAAAATAGTGCTATTCCAATGGATACGAATCGGACTACCAATGGAGGTATTACAAAAGTTGACTATGTTTCTGGTGACAGTGACATAGATGTGTCTGATGGTGAAAGTGAATTTGGTTCTGCGCTCTCTGACAATGATGAACCTGTTCGTATCGAAGATGAAATTAATTCTGTTAACGATGAAGAGTATGTCGAAGAAGGTGGAGTCACTTCTGAAGAGTCTGCTCCTGTCAAAGAAGGTGGAGTAAATTGTGGAGAGTCTATTTCTATTGAAGAAGGTGAGTCTACTCCTGTCTGTGAAAACAGAGTTATTTCTGAAGAGTCTGCTCCTGTTGAAGAGGGTGGAAATGAAGTTATTTCTGGAGAGTCTGCTCCTGCTGAAGAGGGTGGAGTTACTTCTATTGGTGGAAATGAAGTTATTTCTGGAGAGTCTGCTCCTGTTGTTGGGAATGAAGTTAATTCTGGAGAGTCTGCTCCTGCTGAAGAAGGTGGGGTTACTTCTGATGGTGGAAATGAAGTTATTTCTGGAGAGTCTGCTCCTGCTGAAGAGGGTGGAGTTACTTCTGATGGTGGAAATGAAGTTATTTCTGGAGAGTCTGCTCCTGCTGAAGAGGGTGGAGTTACTTCTATTGGTGGAAATGAAGTTATTTCTGGAGAGTCTGCTCCTGCTGAAGAAGGTGGTGGAGATGAAGTTATTTTTGACGAGTCTGCTACTGCTGAAGAAGGTGGAGTTAATTCTGATGGTGGAGATGAAGTTATTTCTGACGAGTCTGCTACTGCTGAAGAAGATGGAGTTAATTCTGGCGAGTCTGTCGATGAAGGTGAAATTAGTTCTGATGATTCATATAGTGGATATATTTCTGATTACGATGATGATGGTTATTTTCCAAAATCGCCTGAAGCTGATGGTGGTGATAGTGATTTTGAGAAGCCAACGATTAATAAAAGTCTATTTGTACAAAAACACAAAAAAAGATATGGCTTAAGAAATGGAGAGTTTAAAACTATCGGTGTTGAGCGTTTTTACAACGACTGTGATGGTCAAATTTCACCAACTCATGACTCATTGGAAGACATTGTAAATGGTATGGACATTAAAGGTGTCGATTATGAACATTTCGAGGCTATACAAGATGTTTGTCGAAAAACCAAACGTAAAATTTCATTACGCAAAAGGAAACAATGGCCGAAAAAATCATTAATTACATTTCCAATAGAAGCGAAATACATCAATGGCTCAGTTGAATCACCCGAAATTACTTTTTCAAATAAGGTTGATTTTAAAACTCATAAGTTCAAAGAAGATAAGATTGTACTTGTAAACAAGAAGAAATCAGCAATCAAGGTCTTATATAGAGAAAATGCTGTTGATAAAGATGATAATGTCGTGGTGTACGAGACAAAGCCTTATGATAGTGCTATCAAACTTTGTGATTTGATCAATGGTTCAAGTTTGATACGTATTAAAGATATTTTCACTGATCAAGATGCGCAGAACAAACAAATGATGCTGGATATTTCTAAATCCTCTAATCAAATAAGTTTTAAATTCAATTGTTACAATCATTATAAAGACATCTCTTATCAACATATGCCTTTTGCCTTGGGTTGTATACCAGAGGCATATGTTGATTTTGTGGAGTATTTGATTATTGAACTTACTAAAAGTACTAAAAAGCAAGTTACAAAGCTTGCTAAATCTAAAATAAAAAAAATCGATGGTTTAACTATTACTACCGACAAAGATGAAGAAATATACGCCTGTCCGTTTGACGATGGTCAAATTGAGATATATGTTCTTTTGTACCACATGTTGCACACTCAAGATTTATGCGGATATCAAAATCTAGTTTTCATTGAAAGCAGTGATGCGAGATTATTATATGAATTACTCATCAATAATCGTTCTGCTGACATACAACGTGCTGGCCGTGAATATGGTAGATTTACTCCTGTTGGTAAAACTAAATTAAACACCAACTATCATGTTTATTTTTTGTGGTGGATAAAAAATAATTTTAATGAAATTATTCATTATGCAGAAGACAAGCATCTTGATTCATGGAATTACTTCATGCGGAAATACGATTTACATCATTATTTGTCGAAAAATACACTTGGTATTTTGAAAGATTTATATCACGATTTTATTATATACACCTTGGATATTATGCATACCAAAACATGTGATTTCAAGCCTAATGATACATTTATCTCCATAAACGATTGCCCTTTGATGTTTGCCGAATATTCACGAAAGCTGGACGTTATGAAAGAGTTGTCAAAATTTAACAAAATGCAAAAAAAATTGACCGAAGAAACTATTCAAAAATTTAAAAATGTTTGTAGAAATATGAATATTATCATATACAGCTGTTTGGATTTGCTTGCGCAGCATATTGTATCAAGCTGTCATATGTATAATGAATTGAGTATTGAATTTTTTGAAAATACGAAGCTGATAAAATTTAAAGATTTATTAGCTGATTCACCTGTTGCTGTTAATTTAATCCATACTGACGGATTAATATTAGCGATTCATAACAAATTGATTGGATTAGTTCATTATTATTGCATCATCAATGGTTATCCATTTTTCAAGATTAAAAATACTGAAAAACTAATGTTTAAAGTTCCCAGAAATCTTATACATAAAATAATCGATCTTGCGTCAGTGATGATACGTCGAGCATTATTCTATGCATTTGACTCTGGGGAGGAACGAGATTCAGTATCCATAAAAGAAATCAACAACGCCTTGATGTATTATATAAAAAACATGTTCCATGTATGTGGATTTTCAAATGATCTAAGCATGGCATCTGCAAAAAGAATTGCTGAATATTCTAAAAACCCAACATCAACAAATAAACTTTTCAAACCTGAAGATTATGCTGATACTCCAGATTTGGGTTTACTTATTCGTGACGAAGTGGAGAAGATGTCTGAAGAAATAAGTACAGATGAAGTGATATGCGACAAAAATGAATTGAAAGGTTTATACAAAGTAACTCTTATAACGCCATCGGAAGACGGATTTTGTAGAAATGATACCGTCCCTAAAGAAGAATTGACATATGAGGCTTTTGACAACCCAAAGCATAAGTATAAATATAAATACCACCCAGTTCCTTTCATTTCGATGGAATGCTGTGGATGCGCAGAAAAAAGAACAACTGATCGCTTATTGATGATGGATGATAGTTTGTGGCTTCCTTTTTGCACACATTGCGCATATCGATTAAATCGAATGGTATGCGATTATGTGATTGAAAATGTTATGTCGATGGCTAGATGTAATTTGGCTCCCCCCATTCTTATTGGAAGTGACAATTTATTTGTTAAATTTCATAATGAGAAGAATCCAAATGCAGCTAAACTTAATAAACACGATGTTCACTTAGATCGTATAGAAAGACAAGAGTTAAAAAGAAATGGTGCTGGCGTATCAAAGAAGACTTCTTCAAAAAAGAAAGCAACTACATCTGGTGCTGGAAAAGAACCTCCTTCAAAAAAGAAAGCAACTACATCTGGTGCTGAAAAAGAACCTCCTTCGAAAAAGAAAGCAACTACATCTGGTGTTGAAAAAGAACCTCCTTCAAAAAAGAAAGCTACATCTGGTGCTGAAAAAGAACCTCCTTCAAAAAAGAAAGCTACATCTGGTGCTAAAAAAGAACCTCCTTTAAAAAAGAAAGCTACATCTGGTGCTGAAAAAGAAACTCCTTCGAATAAGAAAGCAACTACATCTGGTAATGGAAAAAGGCCTATCGATTCTGGTACAATTATCGAACGTGTTCCTAATAAAACCACGAAAAAAGTATTAACTTCTAATGAAAATAAAAAACCACGAATTAGTAATCGTGAAAAAACAGCATTGATGAAGGACGCATGGAAGATTTCTTTATTGCAACATAAAAAAACTACTTCAGATAAAGTTTATAACTAAAAATATATATAATCTACAATTGTATAACCAAGAATAAAATATTTTGCATTCAATCTTTTATTTTTGTACAAGCATTTATTTTAGGGAAATGTAAAGTTTCGGAATTATAATTTTGATTAGTATGTGTACATACAACATGTTTACGACAAAAGTATATATTAGTGCATTTAACACATTGGCTACATACATGACAATTGCGAGTTTCAAATACTTGATTATTATCTCCCAATAGAATTTGAACATTAGACCAGATTATTTTACGTATACAAACACTAACCGATACATCATCTCTGTTAATTAATCTAACTATTATGCAGTTTTTAAAACCGCATGAACATTCAGCAACATAACGCAAATATATGTATAATTTTCTAGGCCAAAAAGAGTTACATTTTATTATTTGTTTATAATGTACTCCATTTATTTTTTCATTTCTAATAGGTATATACCCATAATAAATACAATCTATATCATTCAGCGCACACTCTGTATATTTATAAGAAATAATATCACCGTTTTTATTTTTTATCTCCAACTTATTTAGAGTTATTGAAAAAACTCCATTTTTTGGATGAAGTACATATACCCAATTTTTTTTGTTTTCTTTTTTTATACTTTTAGGAATATAATCTTTTAATGAATCATGCATATTAAAATTACATATTAATGTATAATCTTTTAATTTAAACGTCACCAGAGGTGTATCAGAAGATATTGTTGTCGTTTGTGATATATTAAACAGAGGCATTTTTATGTTTACATTTTACGTGATTTCTGCACTTGATAGCTGAACATTTTTCACAATTAGCACACACTGAGCATATTCTAGGCGGGATCATAATATCTTTACTACTCTCATCAGATTCGCCAAGTATTATTTTCACATCACTCCAATAAATTTTGCTTAGACAAACGATAATTTCTATATTATCTCTATTTATAGTTTTAACTCGTAAACATCCGTCGGAGCATGTACATGGACTCGAGTAGCGTAAGTAGACATATAACTTCCTGGGCCAGCAAGGTAAACATGTAACTTTTTGAGTATAATGTATGAAATTATCTGTTTTATTTATCGTAGGTATGTATCCATAATAAACACAATTTATACCATCTAATATACACTCTGTGTATTTATAAGCCACAATATCTCCAGATTTGTTTTTGTCTCTCAACTTGTTACGAGTAATCCGATTTTCTTGAGATTTGGGTTGAGATACATAAAGCCAATTAGGTTTATTTGCATATTTTAAACTTTCAGTAATTTTTATAGATTTCGGTACTTTAAAATCACATAATAAAAAAAAATCATCAAAAGAATACAATAATAACTGTTTATTAGAAGATATTGTAGTTGTTCCGATTTTAAAAGGAGGGTCGATTATTTGCATTATTATAAGTTTTTATAGAGGTGTATGTATTTTGTCAAATTTATAGTAGGAAGATGTTTTACAAACTGTGGGTGGAATTTACAAAAATGTTTCAATTCATATTCAGTTATAACTGATAATGCTATTGATGATATAAGGTTGTTATTTTTATCACTTAGTTCATGCGCCAATGTGATCATTGCTTGCTCCTTCGTTGTGGGAGGCATACGTCGTAATATATTTGATTTTTGTTTATATCTGTAATAACATTCAATCAAATCAGTGCATTGACACAATCCAGTTTCTGGGTTTATGGAAAACATTGTGATTAACGATTGTAACTTGAAACCAAATGGTGGGTTTCTAAAAAAAATAAATACTCAACAAAATACTTTTAATGTGAAAAATAGTTTTGATTGTTTGCTAAACACTGCCAAAAATAATAAAAATTCTTGGTTAAATTATAAACTACATAATTCTATTAGTGTAGTTGCCAATAAAGAACTACTTAAATACATACCTGTTAAAGAATCTTCCTTAAATTACGTTGACACCCAGATATTTAGAGAATAATGTTTCGTGGTGGTTACAACGCCGAAAATGCAGAATTGGTAAAAAAACTCAAACGTGAGTATAAAAAAAAAGTTGTAGATCATGCTCAAGTAGCAACATCAATGGAGATTGTTTTTGTAGTTGAATGGATAGATTACGACGATTGCTGTTTAGGTTTGGGGTGTACACCAGAAGGAGATACCAAATATATCATCCCAAATATCAAACCTGCCCTCTATGTTGTTAGTAAAAATGTTTTACTTCTTAAAGCAGTATGTGCTACTCTTGGATATTCGCAATTAACAATATATGATCAATATAAATTTGACGCAAACTCATTCACTATATTTGATGTATTGTTCGACCCTAAAGAAAGTTGTGATTGTACTTTGGTAAAAATTGAAACTAATTCATATGAACAAGTAATGAATCTATTTTATAAATTTAAAAAAGAATTAGCTTATAGATATGCTTTAGTATCTACATATTGGGATGTGAATAAACAAATTTTATGCCATCTGATGGTAAATAATTTGGATAATAAAATATTATATAAGTGGTTTGATTCCCAATTAGTATCTTATAAACTCGACCCACCAATCATTCCTGTTATTACATTTGATTTAGAAACAGTATCTACAGACCCAGATCGAGTACCTGAAGGTGAACAACCAAATGACGTACTATTTTCAGCTGCTATACATACAGATGGTATTTTATACAGTTTAGTACATACACCCATCAACGAACCAAATGATCTATTGAAAAAAAAATTACTATCTTTGGATAATTACGATAAAAAATATCAAAATGTAGCTGAGAACATAATTGAAGTATACAATAATGAATATGATATGCTAATACGGACTATGCAGTTGATAACCCATAAAAAATTACATTATTTAGTGGGTTATAATTCTAAAGGTTATGATATTAAATATCTATTACTCAGATGCGCATATTATGGTTTAAATCATATAAATAATTTTGTTTGGAATTGGGGTTTTAAATATGGTATCAATCAAATACACTTGGATTTATTCAGATTATCATTAACAATGTTCAAATTGAAAAATTATAAATTGGATACGGTAGCTCAACATGTACTAAATGATAATAAAACTGGTGTTTCTGCTGTGGCGCTAAGATACTTATATATGGATATATTAAAACATCAAAAATTATTTTCACATCAAGAATGTATTAATTATCCTTCTATACGAGATATGATACATTACAATAATTATGACACTATTTTAGTATCTGAAATATTGGAAAAAACTGGTGCAATTAATAAACTTATAAGTGAAGCTCACGACTGTAGATTGGATATACAAACCATAGAAGGAAATTATAATAAACAACAAATAAAAGTTATAAATCAATGCTTTGTTTCAGGATTGGATAAAAAATGCTGGTTAGGACATTTTAACTCATCACAAGAAACAGTAAAAATAAAAGTTTCTTGTGATCAAGATGCATATGATGTATATGAGCAAGATTTAAATATAGATGAGTTAGTAAAGCCCACAATAGTTAATCCATCATCAAACATACAAATCAACGCTGGGAATTTTCCAGGTGGTGCAAATTATTGTGATGGAGAAAAAGAAGTAGATAATGTACATGTCTACGATTGGAGAATCGCGTATCCATTATGCTTACAAAAGAAAAATTTATCTTTTGAAACATGCTCAATATGTCCTGCAAATATATTATTACAAATGTATGATTTTATCACAGATAAAGATAATTTTGAATCCTGGGATTACATAACACATACTGGGTGTACAAAATCAGAAACTAAAATCATACAGCATGCATATATAAACTACAATTATTACTGTGGTGGTGTTTTCCCATTTACAAAAAACGAACTCTCTAAAAGAGGTACTTCTCCAGTTATAATGATTTGGCATGGTAAAAAAGGAATAATATCTCAAATTATCGAAACATTCAACGAAGATAGAGAAAAGATGAAATCTTATAATAAATTATTATTAGGATGCATAGATATCATAAAAGAAAAAATTAATGATAAAATGCAAGAATTGAGTTTACCTAAAGCAACATTCCAAACTAATTCAAATGATGATGATGATCCAGATGATGACGATTCAGATGATGATGATGATGATGGAGAATTCGAATTGATTGAGAATATTCAAGTAATTGAATGTCAGAAGCATACACAAAAAAATACAATAATCAATAAAGAATTGGGTGTAGATTCAGATTCTATTTATATATTTCAAAATGGAACATGCGATGTTGATCCTGATAACAAATTAAATGTACAGCAGCTTTACAAACTTATATCACTCATCAGGATAAGAGCTGATCATTTCGAATCAATGTATAGACTAAAAAAAACTTCAGTCTCCAGTATTTATGGATGCATAGGACGAATATCTATACCGTTAGCTGCTTCATTAACATGTATAATGCGTACAACTTTATTTCAGACTGCACAATTATTGGTAAATCGATTTGGATGTTTCGTGCATTACTGTGACACAGATTCTATTATGCTTACTTCACCTAAAGCAAATACAAACTATTCTACAATGCTAAATCAATTATTTAAGTATACTGAAATTGAAATGAAAATAATCAAAAAAATAATGTTTTGCCAAAAAAAAACATATTACTCTATAATTGATGGGAAACTAAAGTATGGGCAAAATACAAATGGACCACAAGCATGGCGTGAATTTGTTGAATTTTTCTATGCTTATGAAAATATGAAAAATTCTGATGACATTAAACGCGCCTTTATTGATTTTTTTTATTATATATTTTATAATAAGAAATATACTCTAGATATGTTTGTTCAAGAAATTAAATTAAAATCAACATACAAAAATAAAAACCCAGCTCATGAACTCAGAGAATATCTAAAAGCAACTCAATCTAGTTTAGCCAACCTCAATAAGCAAACTGTATTTTATTACAAAATTGAATCAGATATTACAAAAACAGTATTTCGACCCAGCACAGAATTAACATCAATAAATCAAGTAAATTTATTTAAATTCTACTTCAACATGATAAAAACAGTTTATAATATTATAAAACACAAAATCAACAAAAATAACAAAGATGTATCAATTCATATACCATTTAATTATATAAAAAATGTATTTTTAGCAGCTTATTTGCGTTATTAAACAACTAACAAATGAATTCTCTTACCACTCTTTCTCGTTATCGGTCTATTTACTGTCTATTTAAAATTACAAAATGAAAAAAAATGAAATTCTCTCAAAAACTTTTGGCCAGATTCAGTAAAATCCACAAAATAGTGCTCGCGCTCCACCCACTTTCCTTATTATTTTCCATAGTAGTAGTTGGGCTGATATATAAGTCTAAGTATTTACCTTATATTACTACATCTATATTAGACTTATATATTATATATAATAGGCAGCCGCGACTTGAACTGCTGCTTATATACTAGAAAATGTTGCTCCCTCATGTAGCTCCCTCAGTACAGATTGATTGATAAGAAACATGTTATAGGGAAAGAGTATAATTCATGATTAGTAGAATAGGATCATTATATTTTATTTTACTCTTTGCACAGGTTAGATCTATTAATATTTTGATTCTCCGGATTACTTTATTATATGTATTACTCAATTATAAGTAATTTAATGATATAATTAAGCCAACAGCAATTAGTTGGATTCCCCGTATTACTTTATTATTGTAGACCAAAGAGTATAACTCTTACTCAGTTATTGTTAAAATCACAGCGCATTTTTGTTATAAATATTGAATCAAATATTATAATAGTTTGTGTTTCCATCAAACGTTTAATGCATTAAATAATATTGTTAAATTAAGTATAATATGTCCCATTGTAAACAATTTTTAATGTATTATAAATTCAAAGCATTTATTTATTACATTATAACAGTTTCAATTTCCATTTTATTTTTTTTATCATTTTTTGTTGTATTCTCAACGAGAGCCCATGACTGTGGTTTTGAAGTTGCGAATAATGTGAAAAAAACAGCACCGATGATTTGTAAACCACCAAAAAAGTAAAAAGCAGTATTCCATTTAGATGTCGAAAATATATCATCACCAATAATATATCCGATTATCATTGGAGCAAGAAAACCACTAGCACATGATATTGTATTGGAAAATCCAAAAACAGTCCCAACAACACCTGGTGCCATTTCAGGAACAATGGGCATATCGCCACCAGAAGCAGCTCCCATTGTAAACATTGTCAATATTAAACCAATAACAATAATATCTGCTCTACCAGATAACATGGGTATACTTAACATAAACAAAGCAGGTCCAAGAAGCGCTAAAAATACATAAATACATAATAATTAAAAAAGCCAACTTGTATGTATTTTAACTTACCAATGTTTTCAAAAATTTTTCTAGTTACAGTTAAATCAAGAAACCCTTTTTTAGTTATAAATATAGATAAAGGACCACATATTAATTGACTCAACCCTTCAGCAAGGTAAAGCGCAGAATTAATTAAACCATTCCCTTGAAGAGGATAACCCAATATGCTTTCCAAGTAAAGAGGTATTTTTGAATTAACAGCATGATAACCAAGAGCACTTATCCCTCGAGCAACACTTACTGACCATAAAGGCAATGATAGAAACATTGACTTCCAAGGAACTTGGATCTGGGTATAATATCATCATTAGAACTATTATATTCTTATAGAGAAAAACTTACCTTTCTTTTAGGTACTTTAACAACATTGGCTAAAATGTAATTTTTTTCTTTCTCACTAATTAAACAACTTTTTTCCGGATTAGATGAAATTGTTGTAAAAAATAAAATTGTAAACATCAAATGAGCTAAGCCTGTACAATAAAACGCTGATGGCCATCCACCATTATCACAAAGCCAAGCAGTTATAGGCATTACAAGCGCAGTACCAACATTAGTTCCCACAATCATTAAAGCTTGAGCCAGTGCTTTTTCTTGTGGTGGGAACCATTTTTCAAATAATATATATAAACTGGGAAAAGTCGGCCCATGAACAAAACCCAACAAAATTCTTAAAATTACTAGTGGGATATAATTTATTCTAGTTACAAATGGAATGCCTATTGTAATCAGACTGGAAATAAGATGAGATAAAGCACCAAGTTTAATAACATCAAATTTGTCAGCTAGGTAACCAGTGCCTATTTGAATCGATGAATATGAATAAAAATAAGATCCAATAATCACCCCTTGTTGTGCTTGGTTCCAGTCATACGTAGGTGCTAAAGTCTGTTATAATAAAAAAAATTAATATAATCGTTAGTGAAATTAATTACTTACCGTTGAATTTGCTGATGAAACCATAGCTAGAAGAGCAACGTTAATAACACATCGAGAGGCAAACATGAATGCCCCACTTAATGTTGACAATATCATAACATAATATCTAAAAGGAAGTTGACAATATCCAATGAAACTTGCCATTTTTTATTTTATTAGAATAATTGGTTACTGAATGAATTACGTTTCCTCATTTTATATTAAATTTATATTACATAATATCAATGTCAGTAAAGTAGATCAAACAGGCGTATAATATATTATATAATTAAGGTAATTCCCAATGGGTGTATATTATTACATAATATCGACGTCAGTAAAGTAGATCAAACAGGATTCCAATGTCAAATATATTACATAATAATAATTAATTTAATGGCAATAAATAAGGCGTATTATAGATAATTTTATTATATTACATAATAATAATTAAGGTAATTCCATTTTATATTAATTTAATGGCAATAAATAAGGCGTATTATAGATTAAATTAATTTTATTAGATTACATAATAATAATTAAGGTAATTCCATTTTATATTAATTTAATGGCAATAAATAAGGCGTATTATAGATTAAAT